>JASVEL010009336.1:0-277548 GCA_032618575.1 Nicotiana noctiflora | reverse complement strand
GAATGAAGGTGATAATCAGATGGAAATCACGAGACAGAAATCGTGAAAGGCAATTAACGACGGAGGATGGGCCATATGTGCATGTCATGACCAGTAGAGTTGGTATCCGCGTTTGATAAGTTTTTATAGTATTTCTTGTTAGAGAGTCAGTTTTCCTTTGTCTTATATTTTGTTTCTTTTTATCTTTATCTTTTTGTCAAAAACAAGTTCCCCCATCAAAGTCTGTCTAGTCAGAACAAATGAGAAATGATTTCAAAACTTGCCACCAACTTTCCAATTATTATGCAAGGCAAGGAAATACCATTGATGATAGAGAAGTATGGTGCAAAGAAGATTATTAAACTGGGGCAGAAAATTTTCTTTTCAGTTTGAAAATTTTCTGGAAGTCAATTCCCACTTGGGGAAGAAGGAAGATAAGACAAGCCTTAAGGGAAGTGATCTTTGAACCAGTGTCATCCCCAACAGCCTTCGTAAGAGTGAAACACCAATTTTGAGGAAATAAAAATCCCCCAACAGTGTTATCTCCAGCAAATTCCGAGGTGGTCGGACAACACAGAGTGGTAAAGGAAGAAAGAAAAATTCATCTTCAACAAAATAACCCCCAGCAAGTTGAGAAACACAGAACGTGGAAGGGATAAATGGAAAAACCCATCCTCAGCAGGAATATCATCTCCAGCAAATGAAATCATTCCCCAACAATGTTTTGGGAACCCCGAGCGAGGGAAAGGAGAAAAGGAAAAAACCACCACACAGAAGCGGCACAACCGCTCACAATGTTTTGAACTAACAAATTTTCTTTGATTTGAAACAGGGAAAGAAAGTGCTATTGATAGCAGAAAGTCATGCAACAAAAAAGAACACCAATACTGGGGCATGAAAATTTTCTACCGTTGTTGAAAATTTTCTCGGAGAAACGAGGAAGGCAATTCAAGATGACATGTCAGGTTTGTCCACCTTCAAATAGGATGTTTCAGGTTTGTCCACCTTCGAACAGGACATCTCAGGTTTGTTCACTTTTTGAAATCATGGGAGTATCCGCCCTCGAATAGAATACGATGGGAGTATTCGCCCTCGAATAGAATACGATGGGAGTATTCGCCCTCAAATAGAATACGATGGGAGTATCCGCCCTCGAATAGGATACGATGGGAGTATTCGCCCTCGAATAGAATACGATGGGAGTATCCGCCCTCGAATAGGATACGATGGGAGTATCCGCCCTCGAATAGGATACGATGGGAGTATCCGCCCTCGAATAGAATACAATGGGAGTATCCGCCCTCGAATATGATACGATGGGAGTATTCGCCCTCGAATAGAATACGATGGGAGTATTCGCCCTCGAATAGAATATGATGGGAGTATTCGCCCTCGAATAGAATACGATGGGAGTATCCGCCCTCGAATAGGATACGATGGGAGTATTCGCCCTCGAATAGAATACGATGGGAGTATCCGCCCTCGAATAGGATACGATGGGAGTATTCGCCCTCGAATAGAATACGATGGGAGTATCCGCCCTCGAATAGAATACGATGGGAGTATCCGCCCTCGAATAGGATACGATGGGAGTATCCGCCCTCGAATAGGATATTTTACGTTTGTTTTATTTTACATTTTCCTATGCATATTTTGTAAATTATTGCCAGCATGCATTTTAAATTCAAAAGTTGCTAACAAAAACAGGCGCCTACCTGTATAACAAGAGGCATGTCTTCAGTCTTTACATTGCAGGTCTTGAAACCAGTAACCCACCATAAAGCAGGGAGTTACAACAAGAGTTCCCAACGCAAATTCAAGCGCATGAGTCAAAGGAAGGGAGGGAATGAAGGAAAATTTTCCCAGCATCATTATCCTCATCAAGTAAGTAAACAATTCCAAAGATATCCCCAGCAGTCAAGGGAAAAATAACACGACCTAGGAGGAAAGCAATTCCGAAACAAGGTAATTCGGAAGAAAGGATGGGATGGAGTTAATGAGTTGTAGTTGAAGTCGGGGTGCCCGCCTGAAGAATGGAGTGGCGATTTTATTTTAAAAGCAGTAGTTGAAGTCAGGGAGCCCGCCTGAAGAATGGAGTGGCGATTTTATGTTGAAGCAATAGTTGAAGTCAGGGAGCCCGCCTGAAGAATGGAGTGGCGATTTTATTTTGAAAGGATGTTGTCGAAGTCGGGAGCCCGCCCGAAGAATGGAGTGGCGATTTATTTTCAAAAGATGTTGTTGAGGTCGGAGCCCGCCCGAAGAATGGAGTGGCGATTTATTTTCAAAAGATGTTGTTGAAGTCGGAGCCCGCCCGAAGAGAGGAATGGCGATTTATTTTCAAAAGTTGATGTTGAAGTTAGGAGCCCGCCTGAAGAGAGGAATGGCGATTTATTTTCAAAAGATGTTGTTGAAGTCAGGAGCCCGCCCGAAGAGAGGAATGGCGATTTATTTTCAAAAGATGTTGTTGAAGTCGGGAGCCCGCCCGAAGAGAGGAATGGCGATTTATTTTCAAAAGTTGATGTTGAAGTCGGGAGCCCGCCCGAAGAGAGGAATGGCGATTTATTTTCAAAAGATGTTGTTGAAGTCGGAGCCCGCCCGAAGAGAGGAATGGCGATTTATTTTCAAAAGATGTTGTTGAAGTCGGAGCCCGCCCGAAGAGAGGAATGGCGATTTATTTTCAAAAGATGTTGTTGAAGTCGGGAGCCCGCCCGAAGAGAGGAATGGCGATTTATTTTCAAAAGTTGATTGTTGAAGTCAGGAGCCCGCCCGAAGAGAGGAATGGCGATTTATTTTCAAAAGTTGATGTTGAAGTCGGGAGCCCGCCCGAAGAGAGGAATGGCGATTTATTTTCAAAAGATGTTGTTGAAGTCGGAGCCCGCCTCTGAAGAGAGGAATGGCGAGTTATTTTCAAAAAGTGTTGTCGAAGTCAGGAGCCCGCCTGAAGAGAGGAATGGCGTTTTATTTTTAAAAGATAATGTCGAAGTCGGGGAGCCCGCCTGAAGAATGGAGTGTCGATTTAGTTTTGAAGTCATAGTTAAAGTCAGGGAGCCCGCCTGAAGAATGGAGTGGCGATTTATTTTTGAATTTGGTTGAGGAAAGCGGTAGAGTGTAACGGAGATCCCCAACATAATCAAAAGGAAGGCAACAAGGATCAGAAAAGATAGATTCAGACTTCGAAGGAGAATAGCTCGAAGATCACAAGTAAGGGAAATCACTTCGGAGTGCAATGCAAGTTAGCAACAAAAGAAGCTTGCGACCAGAATGCGAGTCAACAGTCCGAGATGATCAACAGAAGATAGTCACAATGAAAAAAAGGCAAGGAGTTAATCCAAGTGCAGAAGTTGATGAAAGATGTGGTGTGCTCAAGACATGGCCGAGGTCACAAGCACTGCATACCTGGTCTTGATCCGAAAAGCAGCACCTGCAACTAGCAAGTATCAAGGTTCAAATTTAGAGTCCGCATGAAGCACCAACCAATACTCAAGATCAAGCTTCAGAAGACTTATAGATAGGAATCTTGTAACTAGTAGCTGATAGGTTTAGTTAGTCTTCCTCATGTTTTGATTTTTGATGTAATAGCAGGACCACGGACCGAAACTTCGATGGAACGGAACCTCGACGGAACGACACCTCGACTGGCTCTCCACTTCGGTTACTCCATATTCTTACTCACTTCTGAACTACACGTGGCCTGATTCCTTTATAGCCAAGGATATGTAGGCAGCTCGGATACAAGGGCTCGGTCACATCCTCTTCTTTTAGTTTAGTCCCTCCGAATAAGGGTCGGGTCAAAAAACACTTGTCTAGTCGTTCTTTGTCTGAAAACTCTTTGTGTTTTCAGTCAAAGAGGGGCAGCTGTAGATGCGTGATTTTGCCCCTACCCGAGATTTTTATATATTTTTAGCGTAAAATATTTAGTTTAGTTTTAATATAGCTATTTTAGCTAAATTTGACTCTTTTACTTTATTTTTACCTTAAAATAAAAAATAACAAAAATATAGTTTTATTAATGTTTCGTAGTCATTTTAAACTTGAAAAATACAAAAATAGTACTTTATATTTTTATCTTTTTATAAAAACGAAAATAATAAAAAAATAGTTTCATTAATATTTTGTAGTTATTTTAAACTTGAAAAATATAAAAATAGTACTTTATATTTTTATTTTTTTATAAAAACGAAAATAATAAAAAATAGTTTCATTAATATTTTGTAGTTATTTTAAACTTGAAAAATATAAAAAAATAGTTTTATTTTAATTATGAGTATTATAGTTATTTTGATTACCTAGGATTAATTAAATAACACCATTCTCGGTTCCGGGCGAAGAATAATATTCGAGTTCAAACTACCCGGTTTTATAATTTTCGGACCTAGCCCGTAATAATCCGAGTCCACCACACGGGGAACACGGACAAAACTACCCATACACACATGCACACAATATAGGGACAATAGCTAATGGGGGATGGGAGAATAATTAAAAAATGATAAAAGAAAATAAAAACAAAAGAAAAGACAAAAAAAAAACACATGGGACCAAATTAAAAGACAAAGGCTCACGTGAGGGGAACAAAACTAAGGAGAAGAAGACTTTTGCTCTTGATTTTTTTGAAAAGAAAAAGTGTACATACATATCATACACATCACATGCACACACGACACACACATATGGGTGGGTTGAATCCTAGTCATTTTTTAGGTGGAAAACATATATTATTAGGGATGGGAAAAAGAAAAAAAAAATAAAGAAACAGATACAAAGCAATTATATACACGTGAGACCCATTTTTGCAAAGGGAGGAAAAAATTTGAAAAGAGAAAGATATTGTTGCCTCATCTGGTTCACGGGAGAAAAATATAGGTAACATATAGATACAAGAACGAAGACCAAAAAATACACACGGTTGCCTCATCTTCTTTCTGGAAAAAACGAGAACGAACAGAAATAAAGAAAAAGCTACTACAGTGTATTCTCCATTTTTTTAACAGGAAAAACAATACAGAGGGGGGGACTACACTATCGATTTTCTTCTTCATTTTTTAAAAGGAGAAGGACGGCATCATCTTCTCCGGGGAGAGAACCAAAAAAAAAAAACGCTAAGATTCCAATCACCATTGCCGCCATCACCTGTCCGTCGTCCAGCAACGACCAACTACTCAAACGACCCTCCATTTTCGTCGACCACACGACCACGAACTGGTCGACTCCACCATTTCCGACCAGCTGAACTAAGGTCAACCAGTCGACCATCCTTCACGCCAGTCCCTTGCCAAACAAGCCCAGCGTCCAAACCAGTCCGTTTCTACTTCGTCCCCATACACACAACGATAACAACAACGCCGATCACCCATTTTGCTTCATCTTGTTCGTCGTCCGACGAGGTCGTCCATCTGAGGATGGAAGTCGTTATCCGAGGAGGTCTGTTCCAATTGCCAAGTCATTTGTTCGTGCTTCCGGTCTGGTTCGAGTTCTGTTTGTAGAGGGAGAAAGTATTGACATGTAAAGGTTCGTTTTCTGCCTTCTGTCCCATAAGCATTTTTGAGAGAATTTGTTTAAGACTAAATATTTTGTTCTTTATTTATGAGCTTTGTCCGTTGTTCTTTGGTTGCACTCGTTCTTCTTGTCAAAATTGTTATGTTGTTTTAATTATTTTGTGTGCTTTATCAGTTGGATTTAGTGACAAATGAATTTTTACTCTTCGTATATATGTTAATAGTTGATACAGTGTATTCCCCCTAACAATATTTAGCCATTTCGTTGTAAATATGCTCATTAGATAAATCTTCTATGTTGGGTAGTGACAGAGCATTTGACTCTTGAATAACTTTGCATACACATCTATCAATGTAGTAACCAATCAATTTTTTGACCTGGGAATCAATTTTGTGGGAGTTCCTTTATTGAAACAAGAGCCTACTGTTTATAGGATATATGTATGGACATTTCGGATTTTAAAGATTATCTTTTTTTAAAAAATGACCAATTTTGTTACGTGACATATTTCTCTTTCATTACCCATATTTCATATAACCCGATTATAGCAACTTCAAATAATAAAGCTTTTTTTAAAGGTATATTAAAATCATAGGGAATTAATTCGTAAATATGAAATTGGATTTTGAATTAGGTAGTGGGTTCAAGCTAAAAGGTTTTACCTTTTTGTTTGAATTCAAACTTGAATTCGAGGCCCGAATAAATATTCATGAATTAATTAACCTTTAGAGACGAATAATAAATAGAAAATCTTAGTTGCTTTAGGTTAGCGTTCTAATAATAAATGAGATAAGCCTTGCAAAATAAGACATGTAAACAACGGGGCCCTCAATAAATGTTATTTTAAACGCTTAGATTTGGAAGGACCGTTTAGCAAATTTCACGGTTTTTTCCCGAAGTTAACACAAAACGCGTTAGTATCTTTAGGCGCGTATTTAATAATCTTATCTCCTTAAACTCGAGTGCACATTTATGTGACTCAAATCCAAATCTCAACGGAGTCGAAATGTGTTGACAACCACGGGTGTACTGGTGCGACGTGGTTCGAGATACATTTTCACAACGTTGCAATTCTTTGTTAAAATAATAATAATAATAATAATAATTCTTATAATAATAATAATAATCAAAAGCGGTTAAAAGTTAAAATTTGCACATAGGTTAAAGCACATTATAAAATCAGATAAAGAGGCCAAATACGATGATTGAGCGACCGTGCTAGAACCACGGAACCCGGGAATGCCTAACACCTTCTCCCGAGTTAACAGAATTCCTTATCCGGATTTTTGGTTCGCGGACCATAGTATAGAGTCAATCCTTTCCTCGATTTGGGATTCGAACTGGTGACTTGGGACACCATAAATATCCCGAGTGGCGACTCTGAATCTCTTAATAAATGAATCCCGTTTCGATTGTCCTTTAATTGGAAAAACTCCCTCGCGCCCTCGCGGGTGCGTAAAAAGGAGGTGTGACAGTAGGTACAGAGACGTTTGTACTTTTTCCCCAGAGTCCATTGAATTGGGAAAAATTTCTCATTTGTTCTTTCATGTCGTGCGATTTGGTTCCTCAAATGCTGATTGAATTTCTACTCTGTTCTTTCGCAGATGGCGAGAATATGTGCTTCCTCATCCACCGATCAGCAGTCCAAGCCGTAGGCAGCTCCCGCTAGGGACAGAGGATGTAGCTAGGCTAGGGGTCAAGGTAAGGGCAGAGCCCAGCCACCAATAGCAACACTAGTGGCAGATACTCAGGTTGACCTTGGCGAGGAGGTTTCGGCCCTAGACCAGACAGTTCCAGCGGGTCCAGCTCAGGTCCCAGAGGTGCTTATTGCTACCCTTGTTCTTTGGGATGCCTTGGTTCGGTTGGTCGGCATTATGGAGAGTGCCAACCACTCCCCGGGCTGGAGGAGGAGCCCAGACTCCTGTTGTACGTACTCCAGAGTAGGTAGCTCCCCAGACTTAGATTCCACCAGTTCAGACAACTACGGCAGTTCAGTTGGGGGAGTTGCACAAACCAGTGATGGAGCAGCTATGTCTGCAGATGCTTTGTGGAGACTGGACAGGTTCACCAAGCTCTTCAATGCTACATTCAGTGGAGCATCTTCTCAAGACCCCCAATATTTCTTATACAGCTTCCACGAGGTTCTTCAGAACATGGGCATTGTGAAGTCCAATGGAGTTAATTTTTTGGCTTTTTGTTTATCGGGATCTGCCAAGACTTGGTGGAGGGATTACTATTCAGCCAGACCAGTAGGGTCGCTGCCTTTGACTTGGGATCCGTTCTCGGAGTTGCTTTTAGAGAAGTTCCTTCCCGTCACTCAGAGGGATTCTTATCGGAGGCAGTTTGAACACCTCCAGCAGGGGTCTTTGACGGTCACTCAATATGAGGCCCGGTTTATCGATCTGGCTAGTCATGCCCTCGTCATACTCCCCACTGAGAGGGGGAGAGTGGGGAGATTTATTGATGAGTTGATCCAGCCTATTCGTCTTCAGATGGCCAGAGAGGTGGGTAGTGATATTACTTTTCAGGAGGCGGCCAATGTGGCCCGCAGGATCAAGATGGTCTTACCACAAGGGGGTAATTGTAGGGCAGACAAAAAGCCCCGTCACTCAAGTCGATTCGGTGGTGCCTCATCTGGAGGCAGGGATTCTTATGATAGGGGCCAGTCTTCCAAGCCTTTTCAGTCAGCCCTCCAAGCTTCATAGGGTGTTACAGGTGATCATGGCTTTCGTGGGCAGTATTCGAATCAGTAGCCCATTAGTGCACAACCTCTTCAACGTGTTCGTAGAGGTCATTCGGGCCATCAGGGCCAGTCTCATCGTACAGAGGGATGTTAAGAGTGCAGTGAGTACGGTCACATCAAGAGATCATTCCCGAGATTAAGGGGTACACAGTCACAGCAGCAGGGTCCTTGCCCCATGATTCAGGTGCTAGGTGACCCACAGCCTGCCCAGCCAGTCAGGGGCAGGGGTAGGGATCATAGAGGTGGAGGTCGAGACCGTAGAGGTGGAGGCCGTACCGCTAGAGGTAGAGGTCAGCCGGTAGATGATCGTCCCATAGATATGGTTCAAGGAGGTGTGGCTGAGCCCCAATTTTATTCTTTGACAGTCAGGCTAGAAGCGGATGCGTCAGATGCTGTGATTACAGGTACTATTTTGGTTTTCGATAGAGATGTTTCCGTACTATTTGACCCTGGGTCTACACATTCATATGTGTCTTCCTATTTTGCACCCTACCTGACTATGTCTAGTTATGCCTTGGACATTCCTATCTATGTGTCTAGGCCGATGGGTGACTCCATAGTAGTCGACCAGGTGCATCGTTCCTGTGTGGCTGTGTTTGAGGGTCTTGAGACCCATGTTGATTTATTACTTTTAGATATAGTGTATTTTGATGTTATATTGGGGATGAATTGGTTTCTATATTAGATTGTCACGCCAAGATCGTCACCTTGGCTTTGCCAAAATTACCGCGACTAGAGTGGAAAGGGACCCCAGGTCATGCCACCCGCAGTGTGATTTCATACGTTAAGGCTCAACGCATGGTCGAGAAGAGGTTTTTAGCTTATCTGGCGCATGTTCGCGACTCCAGCGCAGAGGTTCCTTCTATTTACTCTGTTCCTATTATACAGGAGTTCCCCGAGGTTTTCCCTTCAGACCTGCCGATATGCCGCCCGACAGGGATATTGATTCTGTATTGATCTGGCTCTGGGCACGCGGCCCATTTATATTCTATCGTATCGCATGGCCCCACTAGAATTAAAGGAGTTAAAGGACTAGTTGCTGGATTTAGTAGAGAAGGGCTTTATCAGGTCTAGTATTTCTCCTTGGGGTGCGCCGGTATTATTTGTGAAGAAGAAGGATGGTTCGATGCGGATGTGTATTGATTACCGGCAATTCAACAATGTAACAATAAAGAATAAGTATCCACTGCCGAGGATTGATGATTTATTTGACCAGCTCCAGGAAGCAAATGTGTTCTCAAAGATAGACTTGAGATCTGGCTACCATCAGCTAAAGATTAAGGCGTCTGATATCCCTAAAATAACATTCTGTACTCGGTATCGGCACTATGAGTTTTTAGTCATGTCATTTGGGTTGACCAATGCCCTAGTATCATTTATGGAGTTGATGAACCGAGTGTTCAGGCCTTATCTAGATTTGTTCGTGATAGTCTTTATAGATGATATTCTGGTGTACTCCCGTAAACAGGAAGAGCACGCGCAGCACCTCAAAGTGGTTCTTCAGACTCTGAAGGATAGTCAGTTACATGCTAAATTTTTGAAGTGCGAGTTCTGGTTGAGTTTGGTTGCATTTCTGGGTCATATTGTATCAGTAAAGGGTATGCAGGTGGACCCAAAGAAGATTGAGGCAATCAAGAATTGGCCTCGACCAGCTTGAGTGACCGAGATTCAGAGTTTCTTGGGGTTAGCAGGTTACTACCATCAGTTCATAGAGGGGTTTTCTTCTATTGCAGCCCCGATGACTAGGTTGACCTAGAAGGGTGCCCAGTTTTAGGTGGTCAGATGAGTGTGAGGCGAGCTTTCAGAAGCTACAATATCTGACCCAACGAACAGAACCACCCCTGCCATATGGGCACTCCAACACCACATAATGAAATCCTCTCCTCAATACAACCAAGCAACTTCCTGCTCTATGCACTGAGTGTTCTTTACCAACAACAATTTAAGACATCATATGATTTCCTTACCCTATGAAGCATATATAACCTTTGTCAAAACTTTACTTTACCCTAGCCATAGCTAATTCACTCGCACGCCCCAAACTGGAACCAACATAACATCTAACTGTGCAATCAACTGCTCACAGCAGACTCCCCCACTTGGCTAGAAGCCATGGATCGAGATACACTCAATAACTCACAACACTTTTTACTCTATTGATGCCACAATACCATAGTGAGATTAAACTCAAATCATTTATAAGTTTGCAAAAACATAGATCATCTAGTATTGTAAATCTCCTACAATCTCGCATTCATCCCCGCAACAGTTAAGCCCACTCTCTTAAGCGACCCGAAATTTCAAACTTCAACATGTACTTTTCAATTACACATGACATCCTCTAACATACACATAGGGATCACGCCATTCAGATCACTCCGCAGGAGATAAACCCACATGTTTTGCCTTAATATAACATTTCTATATACATTCCACCGTCATACACATTACACAACCACTTAGTCTTCCTGAGTGAACTCACATCGCAACATAAATTTACTTCATCCCCAATTAGGAGACACAAAAAGATTCTTCACGCGCCCATAACTTGGAGCTACACATCCAATCACAATGGAAATTATATACTTAATAGTTCATCTATCATCCCGCAGACCTTCCTCGTCACTTCTTCCAAGTTACATAGATACATCTCGCAGTACTAACATACTCATCACACGACGATTCAACCGTCACTTCCACTAATAGGGACACTAGCGAACATATAAGTTCAAAACACTTACTCATACAATCAGCACCTCAATGCTCAAGCCATAGGCAAAAATCCGGCCTCAAATCCTCCAGACTGGCCCAACATCAAAGTCACAGAGATCACATCTTGCCCTTTGATCGGGGAATCACAAGCCATCAAGGCACATCTAATGCTGAGTGCTCATACGCGCATGCAAACACGTGGAAGGAATTTCAAGAGTTTTTTTTTCAAGCTGAATCAAGGACGCATGATAAGATTCAAGAATGTGAAGTTTTCCTAAAGGTTATGCAGCCTCTCGAGGATAAATACAGACGTCTCCATACCGCGAGACTTTACTAACTCGTGAGACCCAATAACCTAGGCTCTGATACCAACTTATCACGAGCCAAACCCCGCTCTGATCGTGACGGCGCCTCTCGTGAAGACAAGGCCAGCCAGACCATTTCTGAACACCATTTTTAAGCGGCTAAACAATTCATAAATAGTTCAATTATGATTTAATGATATTAATTAGTTGAAGTACAACCCAACATAGTCCAAATCGGGTGTCACAAGTCATGAGCATCAACAAGAATGTAATTACATTTACAAGTCTAGAAATACACTGAACAAGAATAATGAATAATATAAAAAGAAATGGTGTTGCGAACGCCGACAGCCACCTTGTTAAACTCCTACAGCTCTTCTCCAAACAGCCAATACCCGCTATCGGGTGAATAAATACCTGCAACTGCACATGAGGTGCAGAGAGTAAAAGGAGTACTCCAATTCAGTGAGTAATAAAGGTAAATAACAACTGAGCAGTAAAAAATCACGTAAAGAAACCAACATGCTGTATAGAAGTAGTATACAATCCTTTGAGAAAACAGTGAACTATGAAAATCTTTAGAAAAATATCTTGGCTCAGTGTACACCTCTTTTGAAATGAGTCTTTTCAACAGTCATAAAATAATTTAAAAATAATTAGTGCCGATATGCATAGAAATCCGCCCATCGGGCACAAATACCACAGTATAAAAAGTAAAAAAAAAACCGCTCAGGTGCACTTCTAAAAGTCGAACTTAACCTAAAAATGACAAAAAGTTCTATTTATATACAAAGGTGAAAATATCAGATAAAAATGCTCCTACGAAGGTTATGCAGCAGTATAATTCTGGTATGGTCCAGACAATAGGCTTCTGTGGCCGCACAATTATCGTATGGTCCGCAATCTCAGGAATTTGGGCATGAAACTTCAAGTTTCTGCGGTCGGCATAAAAGTGGGTTCGGCCGCACTTAGGATTATGCGGCCGCACAAAAGTGATGCAGTAAGCACTCCTTTACTTTCCAGCTCTCTGAATCTTCAACCCTGCGGACCGCATAATAATGGATGCGGCCGTTCTTGATCTCCTGCCGCCGCACAAATTTAGTATGGTCCGCACTCACTGAGCTAGCCAAAACACTACTCTGAGAATCTCTCTTTTGTGGTTGCACTAGAAATGTGCGGTCGGCACTGCTAGCCTTTTTGTCGGGTTTTGCTTCATGCTCACTTTTGACTCCTTCATGAGTTGATTTTATCTTCTTTGGCTCGTTTCCCAATATTTTTGCAAGTGAGCACATTTCATTAGTTTATGGGAATACCTTTAAACATTTTTTTAGCTAAAACACAAATAAACGGTCAAAATCTCTACTTATCAATATGAATAAGGGCCCTTGCTTCTAAATCAACGATGATCAATGTTAAACTGTCTAGGTTTGTTTAATTAACTCAGTTTAAGGAATTACTTACATTACCTTCTTTTATAAAATTAAATGTACGAGAACTTGGTGGAATATTAATTAATCCAAATTCTTCAATCACACTTTTCTCGTTGCTTAGCATTTTTTGTTTTCTTCACGTCTCTCTCGTTAATGCAAGAATATTAGTATCGTGCACGATTTTGCATAAGGAAAAACCATACAATGTTTACGTACTTGATATATATGTCTATAACGTTTGACACCTTAAGAATACAGATAGCTGACGAAGTGAGGAGTTAGAAATTTCACTAATACAACAACAATAACAAAAACATAATATATTCTCATACGTAGGGTTTGAGGAGAATAGTACGTACATATATATATATATATGTCTATATATACATATATATATATATATATATATATATATATATATATATATTCGACGTCCTTAGACATGGCTCCGCCAGGGCATATGAGTTATGTAGGTGATCACTGATATGATGATATGAAAGAATTTTTAGACTGTCAATTTACATGTATTAAATAATTAAGAGTGGCAATTTGAGTCCAAATTCATTCAACCCATTAGGTTGAGCTAAACATATTAGCTCATGGGTCAATTTGGGCTTAGCCCAAGTTAACCCATTATTTTTTATAGGTCATTCTGACCCATTAAGCAACCCAAATACAACCCATGAAACGCACCCAATACAAAATGATCTCTACCCAACTTCTCTAGAAATTTATTTCGTTGCCCCAATTTTAATTTCTTTTTTACTTAATTTTCTGTTCTTTTGTTTTTGTGCACTGCCACCCACTCTAGACTCCCTCCCCCAACCCCTTCAAATTATTTTTACATCTTTTTGTATTTTTAATTTTCTATTTTTTTTATTTTCTTGCACTACGCCTTCTCCCCCAACCCCGTCGCGCAAACCAACTCAATTTTTTTTTTCATTTTTTATTTTTATGCACCCTACAACCACCCGCGCAAATCCCCTCCAAAAAAAAGTTTGTATTTTTTTTTTCTCCACTATCTCCCCTCCTTCCTCCGTTCAAAACCCCTCAAAAAGTTTTTTAGTTTTTTTTTTGCATTTTTTATTTTATTTTTTTGCATCATCCTATTAACCCCTTCCCCTCCCCCCCGGCACAAACCCCCTAAAAATTTTTTACTTTTTATAGTTTCAATTTTTATTTTTTCGTTTTTCTGTACCATCCTTCCCCCACCCCCTACCACCACACACACACCAACCCCTCCCCCACCCCACCCGTAAAATGTTTTACAACTTAAATATTTTAAAGCAAAAGACTTTTTCATGCAAGATAAGCATGGTTTCAAAATATGGGTCAAGTTGGGTGGATTGAGTTATTACACATTGTTTAGCTCATCTTAACCCAAGTACACTTTGGGCTGGGTTGGACAATGACCTATTTATTAACCTAACCCATCTTAGTCCGCTCAAATTCGGGCCAACCCGCCCATTTGCCACCCTTTAAACTCTTTCAACATAAAAGGAAACTTCTTTGCCATGATGTGAAAGTTCTCAACGTCTTTCTCATATCATGCATTAGATGACACCGCTCATCATTATAGCTTGTAACATTTTATGACGTACTCTTTTTGCAACCCTCTATATATGTAAATTAACAAAAACTCGACATTATTACTTCTTTACAATGTTATCTTGTCGTTTAGTTTTTCCAATGAATAGAATGGATTTGTTGTGTGCTGTTTTTCTGTTGTTTAGTGTATGTGAAGCAAAGTTGCAGCTACCACAGGGTGTTGTTATAAAGGCAGCTTTCGCTTTCGGAGATTCAATAGTAGATCAGGGTAATAACAACAATTTAACAACACGAGCAAAGTGTAATTTTCTGCCTTATGGGAAAGATTTCATGGGTGGAAAACCAACTGGAAGGTTCAGCAATGCCAAGACTCCACCAGATATGATAGGTATACTAATATATTTGTTTTGTTTTTTTTAAGAATTTAACTTTTATATATTGAGTTTGAAGGGGGAGGGGGGGCTAATTAGAGCGACGGTAAAATTGTGTTAGTGTAACCTACAGCCGTAGATATGGATCTAGGATTTCAAGATGATCGGTGCACTATTGTGAAGATGTGGATCTAGAATTTATACTTGACGGGTTTAACTTTTGTGTCTTACCATGAATCCACAACACTTTAAATTTTAGTGATTTATTTTTACACATACGCGTATATATATATATATATATATATATATATATATATATATATATATATATATATATATATATATATATATATACTTTATGCCAAAAACATGATTGTCCAAAGTGGGACTTGAACTGTCAATCCACTTGTAGAGCTACACATAATAATTATAACACTAAGAATTTTTAAGCATGGATAAACACATATATGTAAGTAATTTTAAATAATTATAATATTATTATACATGATTTAAGAAAAGTAATACGGGTTCACATGAACTCAAACCTCTTAAGCTACATACGCCCCTGCCTATAGATAACAGGTCAAGCCGTGGAATCAGCCGGTCATATTGATACTTGTATCAAGGCTGTCTACATCACACCCCTCGGGGTGTGGCCTTTTTCTGTACCCTGTATGAACACGGGATAATTCGTGCATCACGCTGCCTTTTTGTTACACTTATTAGCGAATTATTATTGCATTTTGGTATAAATAGTTAGTTATTTAATTTTTAAGTTACATTAGACTTGTTATAAACAATACATGTGATTGTAACTTGTTATAACATGTTATTTATTTAGTTTTTTAGGTTATTAAATTAGACTTATTGTTGACAGATACATGTGATTGTAGGTCATTTTGGCCTGATAATTATGAGAAAGAAACACTCTACAGTATAGTTTCTTCATTAGACTTAATTGTTTTTCACTAGGCTTACATTATTTTTATTTTTTGAAGTTCTTCATTCCATGTAAATGCTAATTACTTGACATGACTTTATGATTATCCATTTCCAGTGGAAGAACTAGGGATAAAAGAGTTAATGCCAGCTTACTTTGATCCAAATTTGAAAGTTGAAGATTTAAAAACTGGAGTAAGCTTTGCTTCAGGAGCTTCTGGATTTGACCTACTAACAGCTGTTACCGCGGTAACTTTATTCAATATTGTATGCATTTAGATAAAAAAAAACAAACACTAACACTTTTATAATATTTTCTTGATGTTTATTTAAATCAGACAGCGATACCATTATCAGCACAATTACTTCTTTTTCAACAATATAAGTTGAAGCTAGAGGGATTGATTGGGGAAGAAGACGCAAACTATATAGTAAAGAACAGTCTTTTTTTATTGGTTACTGGCAGTGACGACCTTGTTAATACATATTTCACCCTCAAAATTCCACGGAAATGGCAATACGATATTGATTCATATACTAATCTTATGGTCAATGGAGCTTCCAATTTTGTCCAAGTAAGTATATACTATAACTATATATACCTATTATGCATATTTTATTGTCATGCATGATTATCAATTAAGATTGTGAATATTAATTTTTATAAGGAGTTCTCAATGATAACTCTCGGTCCAATCACTTAATTTGCTAGTATTGATCTTATGATGGTTTAGGCTATTAAAACTTTTTCCAAAGTGAGAAGTTATTGTAATTACTAATTTCATTTCATATCAAGAAAGTTGATTATGAACGGGGAATCTTGGAGCAACAGTAAAATTATTTACGGGTGACTTTTAGGTAATAGATTCGAGTATGGAATTAGCCATTGATGATTGCATTAGGGTAAGTTGCATATATCACATCCTTTTGGGGTGTGGCCCTTCCCGGAATCCAGCATGAATATGGGAATATGCTTAGTAATTACCTAGCTGCATACAACATATATATTTGCCTCTAAAATAAGGTGAATACATAATCTAGTATTCAGAACTCACTAGTTCGACTAATTAGAATTTATATTTTTAAAAAGTCGAATTTGATGATTTGAAGACTAAGACATCTAGTTAAGGGAAAAATAATGTTTGTTATTCCACCATGCCCCTATAACATTGAATTCTTATTATGATTTTGTTAGAAATTGATGTTTAGTATTTTGATTGTAGTTTTTTTTTTCCTTCTTAAAGGATTTGTACAATTTGGGAGCAAGAAGAATTTGGGTATTTGGGATTCCACCAATAGGTTGTTTGCCATCACAAAGAGAAAAAAGTGGAGGTCTAGCTAGAGTATGCGTGGAGGAATACAATCAAGCCGCGCAATTGGCCAACACCAAATTGGCAGCTAAAATTGATTCATTGTCCGAAATTTTGCCACAATCCGAGCTTGTTTTCATCAATATATATGATCCACTACTTGATCTCATTGACAACCCCGACAAATATGGTAAATTAAACAAGAATTTTCATATATTTCATATTTCTAGGTGAGCTTTAGTTCTACATAATATAGTACTATCCAGGACTCGTTTGATACGAATGATAAGGGATAATTAATTTCAGGATTAAATTTAAGACCAGTTTATAATTTTATATCATATTTGATTTATCGATTCGATTTTGACCCTTATCGATAATTTCTTATCGATTATCGATTTGTACATATGCTTATCGTTATCGTTTCAATAAGGTTTCGATTTTTTCGATTTCGATTTATCGATTTTGGGTGCTTATCGATTCGATTTATCGATTTTCAATAAGGTAGATTATACCGTTTAGCCGTAGTAGTTGTCCAATTGGGATATGTGAACTTTAAAGTGTGCACACGCTTTAAAACTATAACCAAGTTCTCACATAGTTAGAAAATGCAAATTTGGAGCTTACAAATAAAGGACGGGTTGATGCACCTCCAAGATATGGAGGCAGCAGAACCTGCAACTTAGCAATAGAAGAATTGCCTTAATCTTCCAAACAATGTATTAACTAGTAGTGTCACCACATAAACAGACTTATTCCTAAATCATCTTTTAAAAGAAGTTGACTAGTAAAATGCAGTTATCACACAAATATACCGATATTGTTCTTTAAACATGTGAAGTTTGGAAACAAACATGCACAGAACCTGCAGTGTATTACAATTGATAAAAAAATTAAGAAAGAGACAACATTAATTAAAAAAATGGCTAGGGTAGAGGAAATTAGGGAATAACATGGGTAGGTAGAGAAAAATAGAAATAATAAGTTAGGATAAAAGAAAAAGTATATAGAATAAGGGTATAATTATTTTTTTGGTATATCTTATCGATTAGTCGATAAGTCGATAACTCGAGAGGACAAAATCGAAATCGAAATCGATAACTCGATAAGAAAATTTTCTTGATCGAAATCGAAATCGATAAGTCGATAACTCGATATCGATAATTCGATAACAAATAATCGATTCGATTTATCGATAAACCGATTAGAATGCACACCCCTAGTTTATATCATATTTGATTGGGAACGATATAAATAATTTCGGGATTGTAATGTTATTTTATCCCTACGGAAGGGTAGGATAATAATCACAGGATAAATTATCCCAAAATAATTAATTATGGAATAACTTGTTTCTAGCCAAACAACCCCTAAAAATATTACGCTATCAAATCACTAAAAGATAACTATATATAACTATTATAAATAGTACCCTATCAAATCACTCAAAGATAACTATATATAACTATTATAAAATGTGAAATTGGTAACTTCAAAATAAGGTTATTTAACATGTTAAAATATATTGATAGTGTAAGAATTCTTCACAAGTCAATCTGTACGTCTCAGTTAACTCCTTTTAAGATCGATGCTTGAACTTCATTTTGTTTTCCTTTTATTTATTCTTATCAATTTAGTTATTATTGGTTGATTTTCAGGTTTTGAAGAAGTGAAGAGATGTTGTTGCAGCCCAGGAAAGAACAAGTTCTTACTATGTGATAACCACACTGGAACATGTGAAGATGACACGAAATATTTGTTTTGGGATGGTTATCATCTCACAGAGAAAGGTTATAGGATTCTATTTGATCAGATTTTCAAAGAATAAATTAACACTTTATTGTAAACGAGTATTTCGATCAAGATCTAGATATGTCATTTCCAGTTAATAAATGTTGGATTAAGTCGAAAACAATTGCGTTAAATTTCGCTCTGTGAATGATATAGCCCCTTTACGAAGAATTAATTCAAATAGCTGATCATATAATTTCTCAAACCAATAATAAGTGGCAAATGTATATATACGAATATAATAATTTTATATATAATATATGTATAACTGTGTACATTATTTATGTATATCCACAACCAAAAATAAATATTGAATTTATAGTATCTACAGAACTTTGAAATCTCAGTATGTCATTGCTCGGGTTAAATTCAAAAATAGCCAAATTTACCACGGGTCGTTGAATAGCCAAGTTTCAAAAGTCATCGAAATTTAGCCACTTTAATCTGAGCGAAAACATTGTTCAAAATCTGAAAAAATATGCCCGCAAATTTTACTGGAGTTCCAGCATAAATATGTTTGAACTCCCGTAAATTTTACGGGAGTTCCAGTATAACTATGCTGGAACTCCCGCAAATTTTACTGGAGTTCAAGCATAATTGTACTGGAGTTCAAGCATATTTTACGGGAGTTCCAACAGTATAATTGTCCAGTATAATATACTGGAGTTTAGAGCACTAGTGCTCCGGTCTTCCGCAAATTTTACAGGAGTTAGCAAAGTATACCGGTCCAGCATAATATACTGGAGTTCGTACACAAATGCACTAGAACTCCCGTATATTATACGGGACCGGTCCCTGTTGCACCAAAATAGTGGCTATTTTTCATTGACTTCGTAAACAGTGGCTATTTTTCATTGACCAGTGTGAAAACTGGCTATACCATATAATTTTAACTCATTGCTCTTCGCATTTGGGCTAAGCATATCCATTTTCTTAACGGGTTAATTTGTGCACAGCCCAATCAGTCCATATATAAGTCGGGCTCAATTGGGTTACAGATTTGCCCAAAAAAAAACTTGTCAAAATATTTGTTTAAGAAAATAAAACTTTATCCTATTTGATATGATTGATATACTCATAATAAAGCAAAAAAAAAATATCAGTTTTGTTTGAAAATTTAATAAATTATTAATCTTTTTTCAGAGTTGGACAGGTGAAATTAAAAAATAGTCAGATTTACAACTGGGCGTTCAAAAATAGTCCATTTTCAAAAGTAATCAAAATTTAGCCACTTTTTTATGTAAAGATAAATCTGAGTGAAAATATTGTTCAAAACCCAAAAAATACTCCAGTATATTATGCTGGAGTTCCAACATAAGTATACTTGAACTCCGACATATTATAGTGGAGTTCCATGATAGTATGCTAGAACTCTAGCATAATATGATGGAGTTCCAGCATAAGTACACTAGAACTCCAGCACCGAACTCCAGTATATTATGTTGGATCGGTCTTTGTTGCAGCAAAATAATTGCTATTTTTCATTGATTTGGTAAATGCTAGCTATTTTTGAATGACCAACCCAAAATCTAGAATATACTGGGTTGTTGTTGTTGTTGTTGTTGTTTCGCTCATGTCAAACCAAGTAATACTTGAAATTTATATTAACTCTACCTATATATTTTGATCCGTCTAAATTCATTTCAATTTGTCCATTGACACCAAAAATTGTCAAGCAACCTAGATATTAAGTTAACAACAACAACAACCATGGGTAAACCTCAAGTTGCCTGATCGTGTAGTTGGCTATATATCCATCAATTCAATTAGGTATAAAGCTGCCAAAATGTGAATAGAGAAAAATCACATAAATATTTGAAGTTGTCTTATCGGGCAATCGCCAGTCTCATGCCAACTTATGCTAATTGCATATATGTAAAACATGTCATCTACAGTGAAAACAAAAGAAACAACTTTAAGCTCATTGGTCCTGTATGTTTAGGGAGATAAAATAAATTTACTTTATTATCATATGATAAAATTAACTCTTTCTCAATAGAATACAACTTAATCCTTATGAGAAGATCAGGTCACATTAAACACTATGTCCAAATATTCAAATTTCGATTACTCCAATGGATGTGGTGGAATGGCATCCCTCCATCCGTTAAATCTCGTGTTTAAACTATGGAAATAAATTTGTTTGAGTATAAAACATTTTTTCTAGGCAATTTTTCATAAAGCACTGTCTAATTAATCATTTAAAGATTTCCTTTCCTATATTACGTATTATAGATACTTTTTAAATTATATGTTTTTATACAATGTATTTCATATATTTAAGTTGTTGTATTCATTAATACAACCAAAATATAGGCGTAAAATCTGGAATTCCAGCTAAGTTTGACATGTATTTAGCTGTATTCAAGCGACATTAACATTAAATACAATAACATATCGGCGCTAAAAACGGAAGGAAATAAAATCACATGATATTCTCCTAATTTAACTCAACGTACTAAAACGATCCCTCATTAATCTGTAGTGAAAAGATACATAATAAAGATTATAGTTGAATAAAGAGAAATACATATGAATAATACAGTTGAATAAAACAAAATACACCTTAATTCATCTTAATACAACAAAAATACAATTGAATATAGCTGAATAAACTCTTGAATGCAACAAAATACAACTAACTTCTGCTCAATAAAATAGTTGAATACAACTAACTACAACTGAATAAAGTTTGTATAAAACACTTGAATACAACTAACTACTGTTGAATAAAATATTTAAATACAACTGATTAAACCTGAATACATACGAATACAGCTGAAATATACATTCGAATACAACTGAATACAAATAGGCGATTTAGGCGATATAGAGAAAAACAACCTTATGTCTTTGTCGGCCGGCGGCCAGCCATTAATTCCGACTGGTCAGCCCCCTAACACATTTGCCCAACCTACTACAACAACTACAAACAATCCCCAGCTCTCAAATCCCACAAATGAAGCCATGAGCATTTGTCACTTTCGAGTTAAAAATCAGAGGATATTCATGCCACTCGTGGGGAGCATTTATGCTTCTCTCCAGTAGCAGTTCGGTAACAGGAAATTAAAAGAGAAAGCCCAAAGCAATTCTGATAAATTTTGCTAATTCACCCACATATTAAGCAAATGAAAAGTGATGAAAACCTATGGTTACCCGTGAAGAGTTTGAATGTGGGATTGATATGGCGGATAAACTGAGAATTTGGGTAGGAGAAGAGTTAAGAAACTAGGGTTTGTGGGAGAAGGGAGTCTGGTTGTATGCAAACAGAGAGATTGTATTGGGGTTTGCAGATACGTGGTAATTATGTGCGAGAAAATACAAAAAGGGTGAAAGAAAAATAATATTTAGCATATATGGTGCCTTAATTGTAGGATGTGACTATATTTAGATTTTTTGCAGTCAATGATATTAGGTATTTATAGGATATAATATTTTAAAATAATATTTATTTAAAATAAATAAGGTACTATGGTTTCGTATAGGGCGTAAAAAAAAAAAAGTTTAATATGCCACGACTCTGAACTTGTCCGATAATTAAGTGGATTTCGGATACTAAGTGCTTAAAATAAAAACAAAAGAGATGTATCTTTTAACATAGTCTTTTGAAGCCTTCAATTTATGATCACCTACCATAACTGACATGTTAGGTATTAAACCTCCTATAAATCAATACATTTTTCGCCCAATATACTTCCTTAATTAATAAAGGATCTTCGACATAAATCTCCTACAAAATCCAGTTTTTGCTGCGATTTTCCTTTCTCATTATGACATCATCTCCACTTCTTTCAACAATGGCCAAGAGGTTAGTATCGTGTTTAACATCCCTCTCTATTGTACCAATTGAACCTAATAATGCGAATTTTATACGACTTGTTCTTAACCACAAATTTTCAAAGTACGATTTTTATTTCTTTCTTAAATATCATACTCAATTAAATATTATAATCACTTTAAAATGTTTGAAGTGAGTAATATTTCCTCCTTAAATGAAAAGATAACTTAAAATAGATCACGGAGCTATGATTTAAAACATCACGGCCCCATTTGTCCATAAAATAAAATCAAAAAGGTATTTGTCCATAAAAATTTGTTAGTTTTTGAAAAAAATTCGAAAACTTTTTTCTCACTCACCAAACTTTGACATTTTATTGTGAAGGTTGGAGGGAAAAGTTGCATTGATAACTGGAGGAGCCAGTGGAATCGGCGAAGGAATTGCCAAGCTTTTCAGTGAGCACGGCGCCAAAGTCGCCATTGCCGAAATGATTGAGCTCCACACTATGCAACTCCATTTATATTCATTGTGATGTTACAAACGAAGAGGATATCCAAAATGCAGTCAACAAAACTGTGTGTCTCATTTCGGAAAACTTGATGTTATGATCTGCAGTGCTGGCATAGGTGGCCAGAATAAACCCCGAATTATCGACAATGACAAGGCGGATTTTGAGCGAGTTATTAGCATCAACTTGACCGGAGTTTTCCTATGCATGAAGCATGCCGCCAGAGTCATGGTACTGTTAATTAGATTTTTGTTTAAATATAAATATTATATAAAATACTTTTTAAATTAATATTTGTCTCTTAAAAAAAGGATGCATATTTCATCTTAATTTGGTTTTTCTTGGCTATGATTTGTTGTTTACTGAACTTCTAGTCTTGTCTTTTCCTCCAGAAATTCTCTTTTTCTTCTTAAAATTCTGCGTCTGAAAATTAATGAATGTTCTTGCTTTCTTAAGGTGTTTCTCCACTAATTATTTAGTGCAGAAAATTAGCTTTCGCTACGTCTTTCAAACAAAAAAAAATGAAAATACTGTTTGTTTATGGAATTTTGAAGAAAAAAAAATTGAAAAATTTTTAAATTCCCAAAAATTATATTAGGAAAGTTTTTTGGTGAAAATATTTCTGTCACTCATAAAACTTTAATTTTTTTCAAATAAAATGCATGTCCAAATACAATTTCAACTTTCAAACTTATTTTTTTAATATAGCTTCAAAAACTCTTTTTTTAAGTTTTGACTCTTTGTCCAATCGCTTGCTTAAACACTTGTCATATTCACTAAAACTTTTTTGCATGTGTAATCTCGTAACAATCACTAGTCCGAGCCAGAATTCTTACCAAGGAGTATCAAAATATAAAAATTAGATATACCGAAAAGTCAAATAAAGTCAACATATAAGAAATATACATAAAACAAAAAAAATTATCTAGCAGTATAGTATAATTTTCAAGGAAAGGGTGTGAATTGACAAATACCAGAGCCAAAATTTTTATCAAGGAGTGTCAAAATATAAATAATTAGATACGTCAGAAAATTAAGAGAAGTCAACATATAGTAAATATAATTAAAATAAAAAAAATTATCTAGTAATATAGTGTAATTTTATGATGGGGGAGTATCACTTGACACTCATTGGTTCAATGTAGCTCCGCCACTTCGAATCGCGAGGGAGTCCCTTTATTTTTCTGTAAAATAAAAACTTTAAGTATAGCATTTTTTAATCCCCTTTATTAGAATTTTGGGCTCCAGTCCACCACTATTTCGATATAAACGTCCATGGAATTCTAGCGGTGAGAACTGAGAAGCATTAAATTATTTTGTGCTAATTCTCATTCATACTTTGCAAGAGGAAGCAGTTTTACAACAGCCCACTCAATTACTTGAACTAAAAATAGCAAGCTTATGCATAATGCATGTAACTTTTTGTTTAATATATACTCTATAACTATGCATAACTTATATATACCGGCTAGAAAAAGTAAACAGTTTCACTGGCCCGGCTGTTTGTGTTAATTCTTCATTCATATTTTGTAACAGGTACCAGCAAAACAGGGGTGCATCATTTCCATGGCAAGCATAAGCTCTGTAGTTGGTGCTGCTGCATCGCACGCTTATACCAGCTCCAAACACGCCGTGTTAGGTCTAACGAAACACTTGTCAGTTGAATTGGGCCAATTCGGAATACGGGTCAATTGTTTGTCTCCTTATGCTATGGTTACGCCTTTGGCCACTAAATTTATATGAATAGCTGATCCTCACAAATTTGAAAACACTACGCATACCGCTGGAAATCTTAAAGGAGCAACACTTAGAGTGGATGATGTTGCAAATGCTGCTCTTTTCTTGGCAAGTGATAATGCTAAATATATTAGTGGTCATAATCTCTTAATTGATGGTGGATTTAGCGTCTTTAATCCCTCTCTTGGGATGTTTAAATATCCAGAATCAACTTGATTATATATTATTGAGCAATCTTTGTTATCTTACATTTACAAAATTAATTAATTAATTAATTAATAAACAATGGAAGTTGGTTCAAGTTTATTAATGGTCACTTGGTTTTTTAGCTCTTTACAAATTTGTTTTTATTTTTATGGGTTGAGATTTACTTTTACACGTTAGAGATCTGTTTTTTTTTTTCAACACATAAAAGATTATTTTCTTAAATCAAAATTATAAAGGAGCATGATGTACAAATAATATATTTTTTAATTAAACTAATGGAGTCGGTAGTCAAAGCTCTTTATTTACTCTATGAGTTTTAATAGCTGCTTTCTTATATTCTATACACATTACTAGCAGCAATTTGTGTAGCTAAACAATAAAATTTGTTGCTAATCTTATTTAGCGATGATTAGCAATAAATTATAAAAATATTTTGTTGCGAGTAATTTAACGATGAAGTTCATAGCTAATTCTAACTTTTATTTTTTGGGGTTAGTGATAATATAGAAATACATACACTTTACCTATAGAATAACTTCAGAGAGAAATAAAGAATAAATAGTGGCAAAGGAGCGGACAGGATTAATTGGTACATAAACCTTTAAAAAAATCGAAGCTATCTTATATAATAGGTCAAAATACGCTAATAGTGTAAGAAACTTTTCATCGTTACTAGGGATGTCAATGAATATTTGAAAATCGACTAAAGCGATCGGATCGTACTATACCGAACCGATTTTAGGTTTCTTTCCTAAGAAACCATAGGTTTTTATATAAATCTATAACCATATCGATAATTAGAGTATGTTTTTTTATTTTATAAAAATAAACCGAAAAAATACCGACCGTACCGAATAAATTTAATATGCGAAAAAAAAATATATACATATACATACATATACATATACATACATACATAAGCTTCAAACTAATAAAGCATCAAAATTTTCATTGGACCTTGAAATTATGAAAAATTTTACTAAGCCAAAGTAATTAAACTCAAAATACTAATCCCTAAAATATATTTTCCTAATTATACTTAAATTAAGTTATTTCAAGTATCGTTATTAAGAAGACACAAAGTATTCCAGCGATTATGAGTAGCAAACGATAATGTATTGGATATGTTTTCTTTCATATAATTTGGATTGATCTTTTTGAATATTTAATAAAGACTGTATTCTTGAGTCTCAGCTTGATTAATATCTTTCCGCTCATGTAATTTATATTTTCTTTGCTTTTACTCTTTTACGTTGTTATCGAATAGTTGATATATCTATACTTTAGCCATCTTTCATATTTTTTAATTCATCACCTTTTAAACAGTAAAAATATCTAGAAAGTTTTGCTAAGTCCTATAAAAGAACGCATGTTATTGCATTCTAATTTTACTGATAAATTTTACATGCCATTTAAAAAATACCGAAAATTAACCCAACCGTACATATACCGAAGTGAAACCGACATAATTAGGAAAGTTTCGAAAATCTAATTAATTTTGCATAATAAAATAACCAAAAAATTAGTATAGTATAAATTTTATAAAATAAACAACCAACCCGAACTATTAACACCTCTAACCGATAGTTCATATAATATAAAATATAGTATATCATCAAAAACTAAAATGCCTGCAATCAGAAAGGAGTTATGAAGCTCTGACTTCTGAGCAACTTAGCCCATATCATTCATTCAATACAATTATTTATGTATTACGGGTATTGGTTGAAGAAGTCTGTTTGCACATGGTTTACTCTATTTGTGACACTTTAATGCTACTCCCTCGTTCTTATTCTCACATTAAATGTTTAATTATGGTAATTTAGTAAATTGGACACTTATCGTGAATCAGAGGGAGTACTGTAGTATTCATTTAATCAAGTAAACTTTATTTCAAAAAGATTAAGAAATAAAAAATAGCTGCCCGGCACAAGGTATTCCGTATTCACTCAAGGTCCGGAGAAGGTCGCACCACATGAAGGGGCGTGATGGAAATAGTCTCTCCTAATGCAAGCATTAGTGGCTGCTTCTACGGCTTAAACATGTGATCCGACGACTTTACCATAGGGGTGTTCATAAAAATCCGAAAACCCAAACCAAACCGATCTAAAAAATCGATGCTTCTTGGTTTGGTTTGGTTTTAATTTTAAAATTTAAAAACCGATCAAATGTGATTTGATTTTGGTTTAATAAAAAAATGAATCAAACCGAATATAAGAGTAGCTATTTTATATTTATATATATATAAACTTTTATATAAAGTTTCAAAATTTTATAATAAATGTTAATCATTTGCACTTTTAGTACAATTTTTTACCTTTACATTCTAGTTTGATCGTTAGTTTTCTTTTGTTAAGTGTAAGAATTTATTTCATGATAAAAATAATATATTTTTAGTTCAGTCCTTAAATTATTCACCACTATTTGATTCAATTATCATCAATATATCTTGGTAAATAATAGATTTCTCAAAGGGCAATTGATTTGATAGTGTTACGTTGAAAATGTGGTCGCCCAAATATGTGTTTGATAGTGTATGTCTTATATTTAAGAAAAAATCGACAAATAACCGAAAAACCGACTTAAACCGAATCGAGAAAAAATTGACTTAATTGGTTTGCTTTGGTTCTAATATTTGAAATCGACTTACTTGGTTTGGTTTCTTTTTAGGGATAAACCGATCCAAACCGAACCAAGAACACCTCTACTTTGCCATTGCTCCAAGACTTCCTTCAAAAAGATTAAAAATTAAAAAATAGCAGCCAAGACTTATAGGTCACATGGAGACGAGAGGCGGATCCATGTGGAGGGGCATGGGGCACGTGCACCCATGCTCCCCTCCGTAGGCTCTATATCACAGGGACATTTATCGAATAAAGTACTTAATTTTTCACGTGGAAATGCATGGTCAAAAGAATATTTGGCGCGGTGGTAGCTTTGTACACCATTGACCCCTAGGTTTGGTGTTTGAATCCACTTCCCTATTTTCTGTCTCTCATCTATTTTACTATTTCTTTTTCGTTCTTTTCTATTCTGTTCAAATTTCATGCCCTATCTTTCTTTTCTTTTCTTTTTTTGTCATGCATTCTTTTATTTTTGGGTTCACCATTTGATATATCTTTGCATTAAATATTGAGTTTAATACTTGTAACTATAAATAATGATGCTATTATTGATAGTTCTCCAAGTAAATCTTGGAGAACCAAATCAAACGGTGGTCAGATAATGGTGCACCCATCCTCCTGAAATCCTGGATTCGCCTCTGATGGAGACAACTTTATCATTGCTCAAAGGCTCCCCTATAATAGATTTAAAATTTAATTTCCCAAGGTAGTGAAGTAGTATATATATATATATATGGATCTCCATACTGTGAAACTCACTGAAGTTGTATTTACTGATGTAGAATGAAAGCTGGATTTCTGCAGTTTGCACATGCCATTTATCCTTACTACTTAGTTTGCAGTTGTTTGTTGAGATATACTTCTGTAGAAAATCAAGAAAGTGGTGGATACACTCATTTAATGCAATCTTTTTGTTAGCATTCCAATTTGTCTAAAAGACACAGTATCAAATTCTCTATATTGAGTCTGTGGCTTAAAACTATATATATAGATGCTGACCTTTCTATTTAAGGAAAAATAAAATAAAAGGCTTTCATAAAAGTTAGCATGGCTTTATAGGTAAAACCTTTGTTGTAGCAATCAAAGCATTTACTCAACAAGATTGAGTTCTCAAAGTTAAATACTAGTGCTGTGTGTGTTTCTTGCTACATGTTCAGAGAAAAGTCTTCAGTTTTAGCAATGAAGTTCCTCTCTTTTCTTGTTTGTTATTCACTTATGGTGTGTTATGTCAAAGCAGTTACAAAGATACCACATAATGAGTCTATTCCTGCAGTGATAGTTTTCGGAGACTCCATTGTTGATACAGGTAACAATAATTGCCTTAAAACTGTATCTAAGGTTAATTATCCGCCGTATGGTCAGGATTTTATGGGAGGAAAACCAACTGGAAGGTTTTCTAATGGTAAAGTTCCTGCTGACTTGATTGGTAAGAAGAATTTGACATTCAAGCATTTTGAATATTGCCTTATCTATAATTTCATTAATGAATATAGTCCTTAATTTTTTTATCTTTATTTCAGTGGAAGAATTGGGAATAAAAGAGCTTTTACCAGCATATCTTGATCCAACTTTACAACCAGTAGACCTCATTACAGGAGTTAACTTTGCTTCGGGTGGTGCAGGATATGATCCTCTAACATCTGAACTCGCGGTACATTTCTTTCCTTTGTTCAGTTTTGTGATTTATATATATTTCTGAAAACTTCCTGAGCCGAGGGTCTACCGGAAATAGTCTATCTGCCTTCTTAAAGGTATGGAAAAAGTTTGCGTACACTCTAGCTTCCGTGTGGGACTATCTCTGAAAACTTTTATGTATTAATGCAGAAAGTTATTTCATTGTCCCGTCAGTTGGAAATGTTCAAAGATTACAAACTAAAGCTAAGAGAAATAGTTGGAGAGGATAGAAAGAATGAGATCTTGGCCAACAGCCTATTCATGTTGGTCACAGGAACCAATGACATTATCAACACATACTTTAATACGCCTCTTCGGAAATCCTTCTATGATGTTGCAGCATATACCGATCTTTTGCTCAAATCTGCTTCTAGTTTTGTACAGGTAATATAACATTTCTACTCAATATGAATTCATGCGACTATCCAAGACTAAATATAAGATGTGGTTCATACCTCTGAAGGATTTATATGGGCTAGGGGCACGTCGGATTGGTGTTTTTGGCATACCACCAATCGGATGTTTGCCATCTCAAAGAACATTGAGAGGAGGAGAAGAAAGGGAATGTGTTGATTATTTGAACCAAGCGGCACAACTGTTCAACAGCAAGCTGGCAGCTGAATTGAGCTCTCTAGGAAACAAACTTCCTGATTCAAGAATGGTGTATGTAGATGTATACGATCTTCCACTTGATGTCATCTACAACCCTCAAAAATATGGTAAAAATATGTCTGCCTTTTTTCTTGAATAGTTAGAATGGACAGATCTCCATTTCTTATCTTTATATGATTGTGCAGGATTCAAGATTTCAGACAAGGGATGCTGTGGGACGGGGAAAATAGAAGTCGCAGAGTTATGCACATTTACATGTTCCAGTGATTCTGATTATGTTTTTTGGGATAGCTTTCATCTTACAGAAAAAGCATACAGACAGTTAGTTCATCAAATTCTTGCCCAACATTTAAGTAGCTTCTTCTGATAGATTCACATGCCAACATGCATTCTTCCCCAACATTAGAAGTATTTATTTTGTTGTATACTGCAAGGAGAAGAAGAATACCAGCCCACCCTATGTACTATCCTACTCATTTGGTTTTCTCCTTTGGGACAATTATACATGATTTATAGCACATGGATTGTAATACAGTTAATATAATCAAGGAATTTTTAGTAATTGTTGCCCCAATGATTGGTCAATATTTATGTCACCTGATCATTGTTTCTTCTTTTCTAGCTTAAGAATGTGCATGATGTGGTAGTAACATAGTTGTATTCATGGACTATAGCAGTACATACAGACTTGCTAAACTACTTTGAGCGATCCGCAGTTCTTGAAATATCATCAGGAACTGTTTTTGAGATTAGTTATCAGCTACGCATCGTTTGTAAGTTGCTCCTGGTTGTTCAATTATTTGACATCCAGAGTTATTCTTTGATAAATGATCAGTATGAGGCAGAGTCAATAGTGTTTGATCAAAGTTTTTTCTTTAATGTGTTATATCCGATTGAGCATAGAAACTGCAAGTAGTGTGCAGGGTAAGTCTCGTTAACCAATCCTGGATTAATTGTTCCTAAAGGGCTTGCTTCTCTGGCTCCGATGTTGTATGGTGTTTGTCACGACCCGGAATTCTCACCTTCAAAACTGCGATGGCGCCTAAAATTTCACTCGCTAGGCAAGCCTACGATAGAGTAATTCTTTTACCAATTTTAAGCACTTAGAACAATTTAACCAAATAAACATAAATGAAGCCCAAATAAAGTACGACACAGCATAATAATACAATATCTAGTACAACCCGGATATTGAGTCACAAGTACACGAGCTTCTAGAGGTTCTACAAATAGAGTCTGAGATAGAAACAACTGTCTTGGATGAAATTAACAGTAATAAGGAAAGAGGGAGGATACTTCAAGGTCTGCGGACGTCAGCAGATCTACCGCGAGTCTCCAAATAAGCTGATCCGAGCTGATGCGTCTCACATACAGCTGGGACCAGTACCAAACTCTGCACAAGACGTGCAGCGTGTAGTATGAGTACAACCGACCCAATGTACTCCGTAAGTGTCGAGCCTAACTTCGACGAGGTAGTGACGAGGCTATGACAGGACACCCGCGTAATGAAACCTGTACATACGAAAATATACATACAACATAACAACAAATAACAATTTAAAATGTACTATTGGAAGGAGACATGCGAAAAGGGGGGTACAAGATACGGTAACTACATCAGGAAATGACAACATGACAGTCAATAAACCTTCAACCGATAAAAATAGATAACCATAAGGAATAAAGACTGCACGGCATCACCCATTGATGAGGTCAACGGGTATAAGATTTTGCTGCTCGTACTATGTCAAATTCTAGTATAATTTATGATATCATCCCACAGAGATTGGAGAATCTAGCTACAAACTTATAATATTCTTATTACTATTTGAGAGAGCCAAATTGATGAAGTTTTATTTGTTAAAAATTTAAATTGCTTAAGTTGAAACAAAATAACTTTCGGAAGATTTATATTTCAAAAGAGTTGGGAATCACTGAATTCACTCGATAGCGTGATAATAATAAAATCCTAGCTTCTACATGTATTTCTCTTAGGACTAACTGTTTATTGCTAATACAATTAATTTGCTCACTAAGAAATTATCAATTAATAACACTCTGTGAGATTATGTAAATCAATTGATATATGACTCGTGACAATTAAACTGAGATAATTTTCTTGCCTGAATTGTGCTAAAAGATAGCAAAAACCTCTTGCAATTACTTTTTACTAAAAAATCAATAATCTTGCCAACTACAACTCCTCGGTGAGAATTAGAATGGAAATAAGCAAGATTAAAGACGTGGAATGATAGCGTAAAAAGAATTGCTCTCACTCTATTATTTTATCCAATAGTTATCGTATATTAATTTTGCTTCATGAGAATTAAAAAATTGACATACAACTAACTTTGGAGAATAAATAGGTAGAAGTGATAATAATTAATTAAAACTAATATTCCAGCACAATATAGAAATATAACTAGAAAGTTTCAGGTCAAGCATGTAGCAAAATTGAGAGTGATATTATAACAATATCGAGCTTCATCAACTATCCCAAAGAAAAAGATTACTCCATTATGGAGTATTTAAATCTCACAAAGAAAGGAATTCTTAAAATATTATCATACTCTTAGAAAATCAAAAGGCTACAAGATAAAGTAAAATATATAAAGAGAGAAGCAAAGACCAAAACTAGAGAAAAGTTATTAATTAGGTACGTACGATCTTCTTTTTTCAACACAAATATGACACTCTATTTATAGAATTCAAATCTCATAAAGTGTCACGACGCCTCGTGGTTCTTCTGATGCCTCGTGATCTCTTTTTATTCCTTTATTTGCTTTATATTACTACACATATATATATATACATGTATATATATATATATATATATATATATATATATACATATATATATATATATATATATGTATATATATATATATATATATATATATATATAATTTAAAATAATTTATTTTTAAGTATATAATATATGAATATTTTATAGTCATCACCTATCGTGCTTTTACTCTCAATTTCATCATTAAATGATAAATATGGCACCGCATCACCCTTCGCGCTTTAACCCTCTTCCTCACTATATATAAATCAATAATCGACACGGCATCATCCTTCGTGATTTAACACTCTCCCCAACCATATAGCAACGAATAACATTTGGGAGAAAGAATAAGCAAGAATAAACCTTATGTGTACAATGAGTCCACAATACCAAACATCAACTTCCAATAATACTCAATTATCACACAATTCATAAATGGGGAAAGAACGATCAATTACGTAATAAATTAGTCTAAAGCATGGATAATATAATCAAAGAAAGAAATAAATTACAAGAACAAGTCTCACCCGTAAGCTTTAACTCAACAACAATGCATAAGTACTCGTCACCTCACATATATGTTGTACCCAACATTTAAACATGTAGCAAATAGGAAACAAGTCCTAATCCCTCAAGCCAAGGTTAACCACTAACACTTACCTCGCTCCAAAATTGACTCAAAGCTCAACCACGGCTTTACCTTTCGATCAAGCCTCTGAACCAACCAAATGTAGTAAATTATCAACCAAACGATTCAAAATAAGACTTAGGAAATACCCACGAATGAAAGAGGTTCAATTTAGGTCATTAATTGATAAGTCAACAAAATTCAACTCCTGGGTCTGGTTGGTCCAAACCAAAATTCAGACCAAAACCCGATTATACATTCGTGTCATAACTCCAAACCCGATCGTGATAACGCCCAACCCAGTGGCTAGGCAAGCCCGACCAAATACGCTCTCAACCCGAGCTTAGAGCTCAAAAATCATTTACTTAGAAATCCTTAATAGTGAAGTAAACCAAAATAAAGTGATAGTTATAACAATATCCCGAAACCTTCCAAAACAACGTAACTTCCCAAAGATCTGGGGTCACGAGCCAAGAGCCTCTATCAGAATATCAACACAATATTAAGTATGTAATGACCCGGCCCGTCGTTACGGGAATTACCACCCCGTTATCTTGCATTTACATGTTTTATGCTTTCATATCAGTGTTAGAGTTTGTCGGGTGAATTAGGAGTGATTCGGATTGAGAACGAGGCAAATAGCCTCTTTGAAGGAAGCTTGAATATGGAAAGTCAACATGGAGTTGACTATTTAGTTAGAGTGCTCGGAATCAGATTCTGATGATTCTACTAGTTTCGGGGGATCATTTATGACTTAGGAGAGCAATCGAAATTGAATTCGGAGGTCCGGTGTAGTTTTAGGCTTGAATTGGCTAAGGTTGAATTTTGGCGAAATCCGAATGGTAGGTGAGATTTTGATCCGGGGCTCGGAATGAAATTCCAAGAAATGCAGCAGCTCCGTTAGGTGATTTTGGATGTGTCTGCAAATTTTCAGGTCATTCGGATGTCGTTTGATTGGGTTTTGGATTGGATGTTAGTTTCGGGCGTTTTGAAGAAACTTAGGCTTGAATATGTGTGTAAATGGTGATTTTGATGTTTATGATAGTGCTTTTATGTTACGAGAAAGTTTGAATGAGGTAATGTGATGTATTGGTGGTTCTGGTTGAGGTCTCGAGGGTCTCGGGATCATTTCGGATGGCCAACGGGCAAGTTTTGATCAAAACGTTGCAGCAGAAAAATTGCAGTCGGTGATTGCTCTATGCGATCGCATAGAGTCATTGCGATCGCATAGAACGACCTGGAGGGTGTGAGAAAATGTGCTATGCGATCGCATAGCAAGGGGTGCGATCGCATAGGCTTATCAGACTGCACATTGCGATCGCATACCCAGTGCTGCGATCGCAGAGAAGGAAAAAAAATGAGGTCTGGGGGTTTGTACTATGCGATCGCATAGATGTATTGCCATCGCATAGGAGGGAAAATCGGCTGAAAAACTTAACTCTATGCGATCGCATAGGTCCATTGCGATCGCATATAAGGAATGGTCTGTCAGTGAAATTAAAATTACAGAACAGAGAGCTCGCGTGTTCATTCACCAAAAACACAATTTTGAACCCTAGAGAGAAGAAAACACGAGGAAAACACTGGGATTTCATCGGGTATTCATCGGAGGTAAGATTCTTGACTCAAAAACATAATTTTACGGTAGAATTAACATCAATCTTCATGAAATTGAGTAGAAACTGTGAAGAATTATGGCCTAGGTATTGAAAATGAATTTTTGAGTTTTGAAAGGCCATTCGAACTCCGATTTCGATAAATTTTATATGCACGGACTCGTGGCGAGACGAGGATCGTATTGGTATAAGTTTCTGAATTTTTCGGACAGAAGGCCCGGGGTCGGGTTTTACCAACTTAGTGTATTTATGCGATTTTCATGTAAATTAAATTGGGTTATGTTTCTTTGACCCGTAAATGACATAATTATTGTGGTTTGAATAGATTCTACACGCGAGGTAGTGAATTCTAAAGGAAAAGGCATTGCGGACGAGTCTATGACCGGCTAGAGGTGAGTAGTTTGTGTATATGGTAGCCTGAGGATTTGAAACCCCGGCTTAGCACATTGTGACGCTAGTAGGGTGTGGCACGCACCCCGTGGCAGGTGCGGGATTGATTGTGACTGGGGATTGAGACTTGGTCCATCCCGGATATGGATAATATGCTTTTAGTGATGGAAAAACACTATGTTTGACATATTTGTGGGCTGTAAGCCTTGTTTGGGGCTTTGTGCCGACCTGTAATATCCCTAGGGGATAGTATATATGTGATAGCTATACTTGCTTAACCACTCATCTCAGTCCTGGTTTTGAAATCACAGTATTGAAACGCTAAGTCACCTATTTTGCAAAAATTAAATAAAAGTTAAAGTATTTTCATAAATTATGAACTGGAATCTGAAAATAAGTAAATTGAGCTGTTTTGTGACTTATCTGATTATTGTGGACTGAGGATGGATCGAGTTGCACGCCGCAGCGGTTATTATGATATGAGGATCGGGCTGCACGCTGCAGCGGTATTTGCGCTTGGGCTGTAGGAGCCCCTCCGGAGTCTGTACACACCCCCAGTGAGCGTCGTCGACATTAAATGGATCGAGCTACACGCCGTAGCGGTTATGTGCATTGCATTGCATCTTTATCTGTTGAATTGTTCTATGGTAGCTGTATTGTATTGTTGTTGCTAGTTTGTAGGAGGAACGGACTGTAGTTTAGCTTTATATTGTGGTATTCTGTGGATTTCTTACTTTCAGCTGCATATATATATTTATTACTCACTGAGTACTTAGTACTCACCCCTACTCCCTGCACCTTTTATGTGTAGATTCAGGTACTCAGGAGAGGTAGACGAGCATTTCCAGCTTTTGCAGTGTCATACCGAGTTGCTGAGGTAGCTGCCGACGTTCGCAGAACCTAGCTTCTCATCCCTTTTTCAGTTGTTACTTTATATTCATACTTGAGTATTTCCATACAGTGTTCTCTACTTTTGTTGGGTTTTGTTAGAGGCTCTAGACTTGTGACTCCGGATCTTTGGGAGTGTCAATTGCTTTCGCACTTCTCAGTACTTTGTTCATTTTCATTATTACTGGAGTTCTTTGACTCATATGTTCTTTGAGTTGTCTATTTGGGACTAATATTCATTGTGATAAACAATTATTGGTCTGGCTGGCCTAGCTTAATTGTTGGGCTCCATCACGACCGAATTTGGGTCGTGACAAAGTAACTCTACAAGTCCGAGAGTACGCGGAATAAACAAACAATAGAGTAATAAGGGGAGTGTCGGGTCCTGCGGACGCCAGGAAGCTACCTCGACGATCCCAAATGGAACTCTAGACCAGCTGCAAGCTCAGCTAAGCTTCCAAGTACCTGAATCTGCACACATGGTGCAGGGAGTCGAGTGAGTACTTCCAACTCAACGGTAATAAAAGTAAATAATGCTAAGGAAAAGAAAACCACACAAAGCAATATCTCATGCTATAAACATACAAGATCATCTTTTAAACTATAGTACACTTTCTTGATATTCCTTTTTAACATATTTAAGTAGATTTTGAAATCTCTTTTTAGCATCTCTTCTTTCAATAGTAACAGTCCAATACCTGGGTACAATATCAAACAGTGCAAGTCTGCACTCAAGTCAGCCCCTTGGGCTCAGCACTCCTTAATAATTTTTACTAGGGTATCTGGTCAATAAGGCAAATAACACATGTATGCCAATAATGTATGAGTGCTAAATGTCATGCCACGTAGTATAAGTAAAGCCAATGTATGTATGCAATGCAATGCACATGACCACTGCGGCGTGCAATCTGATCCATCTGGGCGCACGACGCTCATTGTGGGGGTTCAAACTCCAGAGGTGCTCCTACAGCCCAAGCACAATATCAATATCACCATATGTGTAAGTCTAAGGAGTAGGATTTACCTTTTGGAAGAAATCTAGCAAAACCATTCTTTGTGTGCTTAAAGGAATTTCTCGAAAAATCTATGTGTTTATGCAAAGATTTCATCAATATTAGCGTATAAATGATTGAATTTCACACCAAGATCGTAAGGATTACTTACCTTGAAGATAGGGAGGTTGAAACTCTCGGAATTCCATTCCGACTCCCGGATCAAAATATCACCTATCAACCGGAATTCACCAAAATACTAACTTCGCCAAAATAGGCTAACTTTTTCACCGGACCTCTAAAATTACTTCTGATTGTGCTTCTAAGTCACATTTCATCATCCGGAGCTAATCGAATTGTCGGAATTCGATTTCGAGTCCTCTAACTCACAAGTCAATATCCGGTTGACTTTTTCAATTTAAGTCTTTTTAAAAGAAACTAAGTGTCTCATTTCTTACCAAAATTACTCCAATTAAATTCTAACACAGCCAATATCGATAATGAAACATAATGTAACACAGTAAGGGAGAAACGAGGCGATAATATTTTAGATGACGGGTCGGGTCGTCACATTTTGTCCCGAGCCCGAGTATGTAATTTGTTTCGAAATCTGACCTCAATTTGAGATCTAAATTTCAATTTTACAAAAATCTCTAATTTCTACCATGAAAATCCTAGATTTTAGGTTGAAATCTTATGAAATGTAATGGGTAATTGAAAGAAAGTAGGATAAAATCACTTACCAACAAATTGGGGAAGAATAGATCTTGAAAAAATTGCCTCTAAGGTTTCTAGGGTTGAAATTTTGAGAGAATGAACTAAAATCATGTTTTTTCTATCTTGGAAATGTGAACTGCTTGTTCGCAAATGCAAACCTGACAGAATCACCAACGGTTCGCAAATGCGAGATAAGCCCCACCCTTCCCCACCCCACCCCACCTCATGCTCGCAAATGCGAAGTTCCTTCGCAAATACGAGGCTCACATTTGCGAGCGAGACCTTACAATTACAAAATCTGCAGACCTGATGCACCAGCATTCCTCTAAGTTCAAAAATCACTCTATACCTATCTGAAACTCACCCGAGACCTCAGAGTTCCAAACCAAACATGCACACAAGGCCAAAAACCTCATACGAACTCGCTCATGCGATCAAAATACCAAAATAATACATATAACTATGAATCATAAACCAAATCAAATGAAACTTAAGAATTTCTATTTTAACAATTGGACGTACGTATCACGCCAAAACAACTTCGTCTTTTCACCAAATTTTGCAAACAAGTAGTAAATATAGTAAAAAACCTATACCAAGCTCTAGAACCAAAACCCGGACCTTGTAGTAATAAAGTTTTTTGGTCAAATCATTAAACTTTTTAAACCTTTAAACTTCAAATATTTGACAAAATGCACTAACTCGAGTTAGGGAACTCCGAATTCGATTTCGGGCATACGCCTAAGTCCTAAATCACGATATGAACTCACCGGGACCATCAAAATATGGATCGGGATCCGTTTGTTTAAAATGTTGACCGAAGTCAAGTCAAATAGATTTTTAAGGCATAAATTCACATTTTATCAATTTTTCATATAAAAGCCTTTTGGAAAAATACACGGATTGCACATGCAGATCGGGAAAGGCTAAAAGGAGCTATTTGAGATTTTGAAACACAAAATTAAGGTTTAGAATTGTAGATGACCTATCGGATCATTAGAGTGTTTCAATGGATTTGAATATCCATAGGCTAAACTGCCACCAATCAACTGGTATACTCCTTACACTATGTTTGGATCATTATTCACCGTCGATTTATAATTATAATGTATTGTATTTTATGGTATTGTATCATATCGTTTTATGCATATAATGTTTAGATAGATTGTATTATTTGTTATTGTTAAATAATATTTTGCTGTTTGGTTTGATTGTATTGTACTGTAACTTATAAGTTTACTAAAATACCCTCAACTGTTTAAATATTAAATTTATCAAAAAATATGCATAAAAATCATTTTGAAAAATAAAACGGAAGAAGGCAAACCACCTTAAGAAAGCAGAACAAAGGAGCGAGATAGAAGAAGGAAAAACAAAGGAGCACAACTAATTAGAATTAAGTTAAAAGCAAATTACGAGAAAAAATAAAAGAGAAGGTGGCCTTTACCGTTGGCGGCAAAGATTTTGTAAAATTACAAAGTAGGTTATAGGCTGGAGATTTAGAGTTAAAATAGAAGGGGAAAAAAAGGTAAAAGGTAAAATAGAATTGTGGAGTAATAGGTTAGGTCATAATTGAAAAGAATATTAGGAAACAATCCTACCACACCAAATCTGTTGTAAAAAAGGGGGGACGCGTACCCTAAGACTAGTAGACTTAATAATACAATACAACCAATTTTAATGAAACAATCAAAACAAATATTATTTTGGTATAACAATGCAATGCGGAACAACCATCCAAACAAGCTGTTAGATCAAGAAGTGCTAGGTACAGTCAATTAATGCAATTGTTCGTTATCTGTTTTATTTGAAAAACAATTATGGTGAGACTGAGCCATGTGAAATTAACATGTACTTTAATCTTGAAGACAGCAATATCAGTTCTGTACTCCCAGTTAGTTAAGTTTGCAACAAGATACAGTTAAATCAACTAGAAGTGCAATCAATGTTGTGCCAACCAAGCATTTAATTAGCAGGATGCCCTCATGTTGCCTGTTGAAATTGAGTTCTTCATTTAAATACTAGTGCTCCAAGAGATACTTTCAGCTTTATCAATGGAGTTCTTCTTTTTCAAAATTTATACTTTTCTTGTATTATTCTCAAGAATTTGTTTTGCACTTCTAATGTGCAATGTCCAGGCAGCCATAAGGGTACCTTCTATACCAGCATTGATAGTTTTTGGAGACTCTATTGTTGATACCGGTAACAATAATGGACTCAAAACAATAGGGAAGGCTAATTATCCTCCTTATGGAAAGGATTTCATAGGAGGACAGCCAACTGGAAGGTTTTCTAATGGAAAAGTTCCACCAGACTTTATTGGTAAGAATAGATTGTGAGTATCGTCTTATCGACAATTACATTAGAGAATAGTCCTTAATTTTTTATCTTTATTTTAGTGGACGAATTGGGAATAAAAGAGCTTTTACCAGCATATCTTGATCCAACTTTACAACCAGTAGACCTCATCACTGGAGTTAATTTTGCTTCGGGTGGTGCTGGATATGATCCTCTAACATCTGAACTCGCGGTATATTTCGTTCCTTTATTAGTTCTTCTGTGTTTTTACCAAGCAATTCTTTCTGAAAACATGTATATATGCAGAAAGTTATATCATTGTCCGGTCAGTTGGAAATGTTCGAAGAGTACATAGTAAAGCTTAAAGAGATAGTAGGAGAGGATAGGAAGAATGAGATCTTGACCAACAGCCTATTCATATTGGTCACAGGAAGCAATGACATTACCAACACATACTTTAGTACGCCTCTTCGAAAATCCAACTATGATATTTCATCATATGCTGATCTTTTGATCAACTCTGCTTCTAGTTTTGTACAGGTAATATAACATTTCAACTCAATCTGAATTCATGCGACTATCCAAAACTAAATATAGAATGTTGTTCATATCTCTGAAGGATTTGTATGGGCTAGGGGCACGTCGGATTGGTGTTTTTGGCATACCACCAATCGGATGTTTGCCATCTCAAAGAACATTGAGAGGAGGAGAAGAAAGGGAATGTGTTGATTATTTGAACCAAGCCGCACAACTGTTCAACAGCAAGTTGGCAGCTGAGTTAAGCACTCTTGGAAACAAATTTCCTGATTCACGAATGGTGTATGTAGATTTATACAATCTTCCACTTGATGTCATCTACAACCCTCAAAAATATGGTAAAAATATGTCTGCCTTTTGTATTGAATAGTTAGAATGGACAGATCTCCATTTCTTATCTTTATATGATTGTGCAGGATTCAAGATTTCAGACAAGGGATGCTGTGGGACGGGGAAAATAGAAGTCGCAGAGTTATGCACATTTACATGTTCCAGTGATTCTGATTATGTTTTTTGGGATAGCTTTCATCTTACAGAAAAAGCATACAGACAATTAGTTCATCAAATTCTTGCCCAACATTTAAGTAGCTTCTTCTGATAGATTCACATGCCAACATGCATATGTGGATACTCTCATAGAAATATTTATTTTTGTTGTATACTGCAAGGAGAAGAAGAATACCAGCTTTACTATCCTACTCATTTGGTTTTGGCCTTTGGGACAATTATACATGATTTATAGCACATGGATTGTAATACAGCTAAATATAATCAATGAATTCTAAGTATTTGTTGCCCAATGATCGTTGTTTATTTTTTTTCTAGCTTAAGCATGTGCATGATGTGGTAGTAACATAGTTGTATTCATGGAGTATAACAGTACATACAGACTTGCTAGACTACTTTAATCGGCGATCTGCAGGCCTGGGAGTGTTATCAGACACCTTATAAGTATGTGGTTACAACGAATGGACTTTGAACTTTGTATTTACCATTTGTCCATGTAATTGATCCAAACAAGTCTCCCTTTGGTTTAGATGAAGTTTTAAAAGACACTTCATAGCTCAACTTCTTGCTATTATTTGTAAATACCAATTTATTTGGAATCACTTGGACTTCCAATCCAGTTGGCGCCTTTATAATTGCAGTGTAGATTGATTCTTCTTCTGCAACATTAGTTACCATTCGGGTTATTTTCTTGGTTTCATTTTCTTTGATATTTGAAACCGCTATGGATGGGTAATTCATTTTTGAGATAGATTCAGAACTTGAGTTAGTGGGACATGAAAAATTATCAGGAACTGTTTCTGAGATGAGTTTTATCTTTAATGTGTCATAGCCGATTGAGCATAGGAACTGCAAGTAGTCTGCAGCATATGTCTCGTAGACCAATCCAGGATTAATTGCCCCGGAAGGGCTTGCTTCTCCGGCTCCAATATCGTATGGTGTTGCAACGGATCCAGAATTTGTTGTGATTGGAGCCTTCAAATTGTTAGTCTGTATAGCTGTAGAAACAAAACTTGACATGAGTAAGTATAAAGGACAGCTTAGTGCACTAAGCTCCTGCTGTGTGTGCGGTCAGGGAAAGGGCCATTACATACGCAGTCTTACCTTGCATTTCAGCGAGAGATTGTTTTCACTACTGGACATTAGTCGGAATACCCAAAAAATGATGAAAGTGAGTTAAATTTCTTACCTGTGGTCATAATAGCTGATTTGATTGCTGAAGGACTCCAAGAAGGATTTTGCGCCTTGACAATCGCGGCAATACCAGAAACATGAGGACAGGACATGGAAGTCCCTGAGAGTATGTTGAAAAGTGGTGGTTCCTGTCCTAAGACAGCCTCTTTTGTGTCGTTTCCAGGCCACGCCGCGAGAATGGCAACCCCTGGTGCTGTAATATCTGGCTGCAAGTACAAATGCAAAATCTAGTCAGACTTTTTATTGTTCTGATATATCATCAGACCATAACATAAGAAGAAAAAAGTTTAAAAGAATCTTTACTTTGAGGAGGTTATGAGTGTTGTATGCAGGACCCCTTGATGAGAAGTAAGCCACAACAGGAGCTGGTTTGTACTTGTTTTTTGAAACAGTTGGTAGAATTGATGCAACTGGATTCCTTCATAAAGTTTTAAAGAATCTTTCATTCAAATGTGCATTATCCAATATTTAGACTCAGAATAGCCCAACTATTGGAAACCTAAAGTGATTTCCATTACCTTGTTGAGTTAATGTAGGAGAGGATCTCATTGCTATCTTTTTCAGTTACTACAGCTGCGGGAAAGGATTTGAATTTGGGTGCTACTGTTCTTGCATTATCATCTACTAGTATAAATCCAATGCCACCTTTGCTCTTCACTTCTTCTAGCTTATCACTTGGTGAATATCCTTCGTCGCGATTATGACAAAGAACAATTTTCCCCTTGACTTTCTTTTCATCTAAAGAATCCGGTACACAACTCCTGAAGCACATCTGTTAGTTAGTTACATGTATATAACATTTCAATTTCTTTGAGAAAACATCAAAATGATGTGATCCTAATGTTTTATGTTCTTCAATTTACCTTGCATTTTTCTCAGAAACATCATTTTCTTCTGATTTGGCTAAATCACCACTGATCAACGGGTAAACTGCAGAATTTGTCAAATTACCAAAACTTATGCCCCCTCCCTGTAACTCAAACAAGATTACCAAGTAGTATTTCAGTAGATGACTTTGACAGTTTTCTCTGGCTTATAACATGCAAAAACAGAACACAGGATTGATGTTTAGCATAATTTTTACCTTAATCAACTTGTTCCCACCTAAGACAATATCAGTTTCGAAGTCACGATCAATTGTAGTAGCTGCAACTGTGAGAATCCAAGGAGCAACATTGACAACACTTTTCGCGGTAGGTCCATCATTTCCAGCAGAACAGACAACAAGAATTCCCTTTTCAACAGCATGAAATGCTCCAATAGCAATAGGATCATTCGAAAATTCAGGTTCAAGTCCAGATGATGAACCAAGTGATAGCGATAAAACATCAACTCCATCTGCAATGGCATCATCAAATGCTTTCATTATAGCTGATCCGCGACATCCATCACTCGTGCAAACACGATACATGGCTATCCTCGAACCCGGGGATCCACCCTTTGCAGTCCCAGCCGCTAGGCCATAATAAGATGCTCCTGAAATTGGATTCCCAGCTGCTGTAGATGCAACATGAGTTCCATGTCCGTTTTGGTCCCTAACTGAGCCAAAAGGTTTTCTGTCGTCCTCACCAGAGTCATCATAAAATCTTGCACCAACTAGCTTCCTAGTAGAAAATTACAATGATCACATATATAGCGAAACACACATGTTTTTAATCAGTTATATTTTATTTTTTAAAACATATTTTTGCGGTCTCGGTTACTCAGCAATTTAAGAAAAACATAAATATGTATAGTTTGCAGTCTCAAACTGCAAACAATATTTTACCCTTATCATGCAATATTAAAGACCACAACTTCTAACGGTACTTTATATTTTTTTACTTTCTTATGTGGCAAGAGGTTACTGGTTCGAGCGGTTAAAATAGTCTCTTGCAGAAATGTAGATTAAGACGGTAAACGATAGGCCTTGTGGTTCGGCCCTTTATCGGTCCCCGCACATAGCAAGAGTTTATGCACCGCAATGCCCTTTTTACTTCCCTAAACGTCGTGCTTAATCAAACACTGCCATATAAAATGAAATATATGACTAGGAATAGGAGAAAAAAGTTACTTGTTGCATTTGGAAGAGCTGAAATCATGACTTTCCATGCAAGTTCCTCTCCACCGGGAGGGGACTGCACTCATATCATTGTCACTAAAACTCTCTGATTCAGGCCATATTCCTGAATAAGATTGTGGAAATTTTTATCAAAATAAATATCAGAATACTTAACTAGCTTGTACTCTAATTGGAAATTTTCTAAATGTTGTACCTGTATCCAAGATTCCGATTATGGTGTCAGCTCCTTTTGGTGATGAATCAAAAGCAGAGACTGGACCAGAAGTAATTTCTACATCAGCTTGATATTGCAAGAAATCCCATGAACGTGTTGTGTGGAGTTTCAACACTGGATCAGGGAATACTGAAATGACTCCAGGTTTTTTAGCAATAGAGTTCGCCTCAGTTTCTGATAAACGCGCCGCAAATCCTGAGAAACCATTCTTGTAGCTGTGTACAATAGCATCTTTTTTCCTAACAGAAATTAGAGATTGATGTTACCTCATTCTTGGACGTGAGCTAAAATGAAAACTTTCTAAAACAACGTTCTCTTTCAGGTCTTGCAACCAATCAATATGATCCTGGAGAGCAGCTTTTGCTAAAACTAGAGCAGTTTCTTGAAAACTCACTTCAGATATGAAACTTTGTATTGAGAAATTTAATATTTCCAATAAGACGACTTGGCAATACATACTAAAAGTCTAACAGTAATCTTAGCTAGTGGTCTTAAACATGTTGCACACTAACACGAAAATAGAGTCATATAAAATGGAATAAAGAGAGTAAGTATTAATATAAGCTAACCTTCTAATTAAAGAGCTCATAAGGTCTATTTGATGATTTTTAGCGTTCCATGCATCAGCAGCACCCATGTAAACAATATATACGCCATTGTTTTGTACTTGAGAAACTGCATTGGATTCTCTTAGAAAAGAGATAAGGAATAGATAGAGGCAGAAAAATACAATAATGTCTTTCATTTCTTGCAATCTTTTTAAGAAATCTTGATGACAACAAGTCTATTATATATATAAATAGTTAAGTAATGGAATAAAGTTTGGTCTGTTAAGCTTTGTTTGGTGCATTCAAACGTGTGCGCACTGGAAAACGTCCGTCAATCAACTGCCACGGGTTATATATCATAACCACCTATAATGCATTATTTAAATGCTTATCCAAACACACCACTAAGACAGTGGAGTTGTAGTGGTGGTGGCGGTAGGCCGTAGGCGGTGGCGGTTATTGTGGTGGCGACTGGTTACTGGACTAGTCACTAGTATGTAATATATATAACTGATAGCCTTTATTATGTTGAAGTCATAAAGGGTACAGTGTATATATAAGTAAAGAAGTATATATAAGCAGCTGAATTACTCAACTACTCATGCCTTTTATATGGAAATGTTTTCCCTTACAATAATTATGCATCAGTCGCAAACAAATTAGCATTCAGCTGTATGAATCTAGGCTAATTATGTTGCTCCACTACACATAGAAAAAGGTTAACTACAATAAACTCTTGTGATTCAGTTCTTCCTTGGATCCGCGTATAGCAAAAGTTTGCTGCACCGGACTGTCCTTTCGTGTTGCTATATATTCTGATTTTTTTTTAAGTGCTAACTAATAAGTCATGACTGCCTTTTAATTAGTAAGAACTTGTGATTATTAGCAGGTACAAAAAATAATGATAAAAAGAAAAGGAGAAACTTAAAAAGCACAAGAAGTACTTTAGCTTCCTTAACTTTAATTCGGTGGGTCAATAACAATTAAACAAACTTGAGTGCTCCATGTGAATCATTAGAGTTTCAAGGCGACACTCACTTTAAGCAGTTGGTCATCAATTTTCTTACATTACTCGTATCATAGTACTTAGCCTTGTGGGAAACTATGATGTTTTTACGCGTTTGTTATGTACCCAATACAACATTGGATTGTTCTATGGTGCCGAGCCAAAATTCGAAATTTAAAGGTTCGGAATTTTATATTGTTGGATCCTAATTTAATACTTCCTCCGGTCCAAAATAAGTGATTTTTTGGATGTTTTCACACATATTAAGAAAATCACTTTTTAGCATTAATTAGCAATGGAATTGACCATTTTAACCTTACTATCTCACATAAACACTCCTAACACATATTACAACAATGTAGGAAAAACCTCGTCATTTTTGAAATCCGAAAAAATCACTTATTTTGGATCACAAAAAAAAATCACTTATTTTGGACCGGAGGGAGTAAATTATATTCCCTACGTTTTAATTTATGTGAACATATTTGACTGGACACGGAGTTTAAGAAAAGAGAGAAGACTTTTGATCTTGTGGTGTAAAATGAGGCACCTTTATTTTATGTGGCTATAAATTATTGCATAAAGTTAAATTGTTTCCAAATAAGGAAATGGGTCATTCTTTTTGGCACAGATTAAAAAGGAAATAGGTTCACATGCATAAATTGAAACGGATGGACAACATATTATTATTTTATGTAGTTGAGAGTCTATCAAAAACAGTCTTTATGCTTTTATAAGATAGGTGTAAGACTGCGTAAAAATACCCTCTTCAGACCTCCGTATGGGATTAAACTGGGTTTGTTACGGTTTGTATTTAGTAAATATTTTAAGATAAGTATATGATTGGGATAAGTTATTGCATTTATCCAACCCCGTAATCTAATCTCTAGCTCTGTCCCTGCTCACTTCTATATACCCAACTAGTGTCGTAAAAAAAAAAAAAAAAGTTCAGTATACAATATATTTCGTGTTCATGCAGAGTTCGGAAAAGGAATGCACCTTAAAGAATGTGATATAGATAACATATCCTAATAAAAACACTAGTGACTGCTTCTTAAGGCTATAGTTTATAGATCACACAAAAACTACTTTATTGTTGTTTTAAGGTCTTCTTCAAATATCTAGTGTTGTAGCGTATTGAAAATCATGTCCTGTACAAGTAGTGCACGCCATAATACCCTTTTTTCCAAGTTATTTCTTGAGGGAAATATGACACAAACATAGACATGTGCATTTGACATACTAAAAGTTAGGCAACAAACCCAAACAAAGAGCACATTAACTGGGGGAGCAAAGGGAAAACTTTCTAAAGACATTTACATTCAATATACTGAAAAAGAAACATGGCAAAACAAAAGAACACTTTCCAAAGACATGTACATTCAAGATAGTGTTTAATTAGCCCCTTTAATCATTAAAACAAATGGAGGATATTTCCTCCTTCTCTAAAATTATATTTTCGGAGGATATAATTAATCCTCTCGTTTAGTTATTTTGGATGTGTTTGGTAAAGGAAAATGTTTTCATAGAAAATGAGTCACTGATTTTTCCTTATTTGGTTGGTAAGTGAAAAAAAAATTCTGAAAAAAATATTTTTTAATATTTGGGTAGAGCGTAGAAAATATTTTTTTTTGCTACTCTCCTCACTCCCCTTCTCCCAAGTCCCCATTTAATTCCTTGCTCTATTCCCCCCCTCCCGAAAAAAAAAACAAACATTTTCAGGACTTTATTTTCGTAAAGAATTTTATTATTCTTCTAAAAATTCACGCAACCCAAATGAACTAATGTATTGCTTTACCTTTGTTCTTTTTACACAAAAATAATTTTGAATTTGTGCTCCATAAATAAAAGAAAACATTCTTTTTTGGTTGAAAAAGAAAGTACGTTTTCTATGTCATGGAAAGAAAATAATTTTTGTTTGAAATGAAAGAAAATACTTTTTCTACGTCATGAAAAGAAAATACACTTTTTTACATCATGAAAAGAAAATATTTTTTGCTACGTCATTTTGTTGAAATGAAAGAAAATACTTTCTTACTTCATGAAAAAAAAAAGTACTTTTTTTGTTAAAATAAAAAAAAATAACTTTTTTATATCTTGAAAAGAAAAAATTCATTTGTTGAAATGAAAAAAATTCTATCTATAATATAAAAAGAAAGTACTATTAATAATATTTTTATTTAGGGTGAGTGGGTGGGGTGAGGGAGTGGGTGGGTTGAGGTAGGGGTGGGGTGTGCGGATGGGGTGGTAAGGATGGGGAATAGGGTGAGAAATGTTAAAAATGAGTTTTGGAAAATATTTTTTTTTCTGTTGTTGATAGGGAAAATATTTTCCTTCAATTAGAGTACCAGAAAATAGGCCTATGGGAACAGTTGTTATGGCAACGGTTATAAAACCGTAGCAATAGAGTACATACGGTAACGGTTACAACCGTTCCTATAGAATTGGATGCAACGGGCACCCTTTAAATACTAAACCGTTCATGTTGACACTGAACCGTTACCATATGTGGTTTATGTAGGAACGGTTTTATGAACCGTCCCAATATCTCTATTTGTAGTAACGGTTTTAGCACTTTTTATAATATTGGAACGGTTATTTTGTTCCCTCCTCGTTTTCCCCCCTAAATTTTACTAAACCCGCTAATATAACCCCTTTTCCATTTATTTATTATATATTTATTTTAATAATTATAATAAGGAAATAAAAATTCACAGTCGATACTTTCAAGCCTCAGCTCTCTATCGCCTAAGACGAACTTCTGCAAACAATTTGCTAACCCAAAATTCCAAACACGAAGGATCTGAAGAACATGTGATTAAGATGATGAACCCATATCCTAACTCCTAAATCCCCAAATCCATTTGTTACCCAAAAATCCGCAGATCTCGATAGCTAACCCAAAAATCCCAAACCCCCAAAGCTCTAGGATCCATTTGTTTCACTCGAAGTTCGAATCTGAAGAACCTAGGAATAATTTAAAGGAATAATCTGAAGTTCGAATCTGAAGAACATTGCAGGTGAAGAATATTTTAATCGTCACAAAGTTTCGACCCAAAAGGCAATCAGTGAGAAATCAACTTCAGGTAATTTTTCTTTTCTAATCATTATCTTCTATAATCATTCTTTTTTTCTTTAAGTTTTATGTTTCAGTAGTGTATATGATTTCTTACTTTCCGTTGATGTTTTGAACCCAAATTATTTGGGTTTAATTTTCAGTTGGGTATGGTTAGTTTAATTTTCAGTTGGGTATGGCTAGTTCAACTGGATTTTTCTCTATTGGGGCTCTTTTCTGTTCGGGTGTTTGTTTAATCTTCTGTCGGGGAGGATGTATATGAAGAGATTGGATCCCAATAGTGAACCTGTATGTATAAACTCCTCCTGGTTTTATTGGACATTGTGTTACATACTCTGGTCCATCTGCCCATGGAGTTCTCATTTGACGAATTCCATGCCAATGAATTGTAACATTGTATCGTGCTCTATTCACAACCCTAATAACAAGTTTATCCCCATTTCGAACAGTCAATGTTGGTCCAGGGAATTGTTCATTCACTGTTATTATATTCTTGGTTTTGTACAGTCTTGTTATTCTTGTTTCTTGAACCTGTTTAAACAGTTTTAAGTAATTAAAAATACTAAGGTAAAAAATGAAACAAAGAGTAAATAGGGACATACAACAAATTCATGTTGGTGCATATTAGTACTACATACAGCTTTAACTAGCTAGTTTACTTATATATGCATTTACCTATAGTTATCTGTTTTACACTGTCCGTGCATATTAGTACTATATTTTATTACTGTAAGCAACAACAAACACTTACTCGATCTAGCTTGTTAGTAAGGTTGGTGGTTTCTGCATTCTGCTTCGCAAGCTCATCGCGTATGCTTCTGCAACCAATTCTCAGTTTCATGTTGCAGTAGAGAATTTACCAGGTTTGTCAAATTGTATCTGATGTTCTGCTAACTAACCAATTCTCTGTATCTGATGTTCTTGTTGTCTTGTGTACTATTGATATCAAGAAGCTACTCATATAACTAGCCAATGCAAATCCATAAAACAAGAATGACCCTGCAAAACTCCTCATGTTTTCTGGAAATTGCTTGTAAAAAAACTCAACTTGAGCAATGACTGTAAATGCTTCAGATAGTCCTGCTAGAGATAGTTGAGTATTAACCAATTAGCAGACATGGCTGAAATGTCACCTCTTCTTGTTTCAAATGCAGCATTTCTTCTTCGAGTTTCTACTAGAGCTGAAACTAGCATTGTGAAAACTGCAATAAATAAGCCGATTCCCATTTTTTGAAGGACTGTTATACCAGCTTCTTTCTTTGTGATCTTCTGGAAAAATGTTGCAATTATTCTGTCATAAATTGGTATCCATATAGTCATGCTTAACATTTGGAAGACCACGTAAGATGCTGCTGGAATCTTACTTTTTATAGACTTCCATTGCAAGTGTTCCAGTATACCTGTTGCTTTGTCATGCACGTGCTTGGGCACCTGCGTGTAGTGCGAGCTAAAATGGTGCATTGTTATTGTATCGCAGACTGTACCCATTGACTGACAACTTCCATGGCAAAACTGCCTATTTGTTGTCCAGTAGCTCATGGGTATTGTACATGTTCTTCACTTTTCATCAATATTTCTAGCTGCATGTTGTTGTGTTGTCCTCGCCTTGGAGAAAAGATGATTTCAGTAATATTTCTGTAGTCAAATCTATTGAAAGTATGATTAGACAAATGGATGCTTCATCTTTGTTTTTATACCATGTGAAAACTTAAAACATCAAGAAATTTGCCCTTAATTTAAGGTTATGTGCTGTTTTACTTGTCTGTTTTGTTGATTTATGTATTAATTATGCTTCTGACAATATTGATCTCCCTATTTATAAGGTCTACGAACACACTACCCTCCCCAGAACTTAGGTAGGGGTTATAATGTCTACGAACACACTACCCTCCCTAGAACCCCACTTGTAGAATTTATGAGGTTTGGCATTGTTGTTGTTAGCTAGTTCTTTATTACTACTAAGTCCTCCATTTTATCCTATAGGTATCTATGGATAATGATGATAAAAGTTGGATGAATCTCCTAAGATGGACGGATGAGTATATCCGTGGAGTGAATGATTTTCTTGATAAGGCATTTGAGCGAGCCGCCCAAGGAAATGAAATATTATGCCCTTGCAAAAAGTGCATGAATCGCTATTGGTATTATAGAAATGTGGTTGAGGAGCATTTGGTTGTTCATGGATTTGTTGATGGTTATACCAAATGGGTTTTCCACGGGGAAGGATTTTCCTCGAGAAGTACACCTCATGCAAGCAATAATGATGAAGGTTCTACCACGCGTGACGATATTGATGGACTACTGCACGATACATTTAGAAATATAGAGGGTCAGGTAGGGGGATGAAGAAGGAGTTGGGGAAAGACTATCTGAAGATGCAAAGAAGTTTTTTAAATTGTTGGAGGAAGGAAAACAAGAGTTATATCCGGGGTGTGAAAATTTTAGTAAACTGAGTTTCACTATTCGATTGTACTTGCTTAAATCCTTGCATGGGTTGAGCAATGTGGCTTTCTCCGATTTGTTAGATTTGATAAAAGAGGCATTTCCCTTTGCTCAAGTACCTGAATCTTTCAACAAGGCTAGAAACATGATAACAGAGTTGGGTCTTCATTACGAAAAAATACATGCATGCCCTAATGATTGCATGTTATTTTGGAAAGAAAATGCGAATGCCGAGAATTGCTCTATTTGTGGGTCTTCAAGGTGGAAGAGTGGTAGTCCTTTGACTAAAGCAAGCTCTAAAATCCCTGCAAAGGTTTTAAGGTACTTTCCTTTAAAGCCTAGGCTTCAGAGGATATTCATGTGTCCTGAAACGGCTGTTGCAATGAGATGGCATGCTAATGAACGACCCAATGATGGGAACATAAGACATCCTGCTGATGGGGAAGCTTGGAAGGTTTTTGATTCTTTGCATCCAGACTTCTCTAAAGATGCTAGGAATGTTAGATTGGGTCTTTCAAGTGATGGTTTCAACCCGTTTCGGACGATGAGCATTTCTCATAGCACGTGGCCTGTTATGTTAATGAACTATAATCTATCACCGTGGATTTGCATGAAGCCGGAGTATATAATGTTGTCTATGATCATTCCAGGTCCATCATCTCCAGGAAATGATATAGATGTGTACCTACGACCATTAATTGAAGAATTGAAGGAATTATGGGAAACTGGGATAGACACATTTGATGCCGAAACCAACCAAACATTCCGAATGCGTGCTGCCTTAATGTGGACAGTTAGTGATTTTCCAGCATTAGCAATGCTTTCAGGATGGAGCACTAAGGGGAGATTGGCATGCCCCACTTGCAATTATGATACATGTTCTCAATATCTCAAAAATAGTCATAAGATGTGTTACTTGGGCCATCGAAGATTTTTGCCTCGTGATCATCCATTCCGACGAGATAAAAAGTCTTTTGATGGTAAGGAGGATCATAGACTTGCACCTGCTCCATTGTCGGGTGAAGAAGTGTTTGAAGAGCTGCTTGAATTCAACAATATCTTTGGAAAGAGAGCTAAAAAAAGGCCTCGGAGTGATAAGGGTCCGTGGAGAAAGAGATCCATTTTTTTGAATTGCCATATTGGGTGCATAACAAATTGAGGCACAATCTTGATGTGATGCACATCGAGAAAAATATATGTGATAGTTTGCTTGGGACATTATTAGAAATAGATGGAAAATCAAAGGATCATGAAAAATCTCGCTATGACTTACAAGAAATGGGGATACGAAAGGAGCCGCAACCAAGAATAAATAATAATGGAACTATAAGTTTGGCTAAATCTTGTTTCTACATGGAACCAAAACAGAAAAGTTTATTTTGTACTGTCATGAAAAAGGCTAAATTACCAAAAGGGTGTGCTTCGAATATTTCAGAACGTGTGCACGTGAAGGAGATGAAAATATCAGGGTACAAGAGTCATGACGCCCATTTTATAATGCATTACTTGCTCCAGGTTGTTGTTAGAAAAGTGTTGCCCAAGAATGTTTCATTGGCCTTGATTAGGTTGGGAAATTTCTTTAGAGCTATATGTAGTAAGGTCATAAGGCGAAGAGATCTTGAAATAATGCAGTCTGAAATTGTTGAAATAACATGTGAGCTTGAAAAGATTTTCCATCCAACATTTTTTGACATAATGCCACATTTGCCTATTCATTTGGTGAATGAAATTAAGCTTGGGGGTCCGGCTCATCTTCGTTGGATGTATCCCATTGAGAGGAACCTATGTAAGTACAAGGCCTTTGTACGTAATCGATCTGCTCCAGAAGCGTCAATAGCAGAGGGGTTTTTGGCCGATGAGTGCTTGACTTTTTGTTCGAGATATCTACATGATGGCGTGAAGACAAAATTTAGTAGGTACCAAACTGTGGATGATGAGTGCTCTCAAAATTTGTCACCTATATTCCCTAATATAGGCCATCCAATTGGAAGTAAGAAACAAAATACTTTTCTCATGGATTCACAGTTATGCTTTGAAGCACATCGATATGCTTTGTTCAATACTGGAGATGAACAAATGGAAAAGTTTATCGAGTAAGATAAATTATATTATTATTTATTTGTTTTTTATATAATTTTTTCTTTATTATATGATTAAATTGGAAATGTTCTTGATTGCATGGAACATAAGAATTTAATTGTTAATCATAGTAGATCAAATGCATGGGTAAGAGCGAGGGATCATAGTCGAGAATTCAGCAATTGGTTTAAAGAAAAAGTTAAAAATATTGAATTGCCAGATTATTTAAGATGGCTAGCCAAAGGACCTAATATGGTAGCCAAAAGATACACATGATATTTTATTAATGGATACCGATTTCATACTAAAGAACGAGATTCCCGAGGCAAGACTCAAAATAGTGGAGTGACTTTATTGGCAACAACAAATAGTTTTGCTAGTGCTAGGGACCAAAATCCCATCGATGGAGAGGTTATCTATTATGGGGCTATTAAGGATATCATTGAGATTGATTATTAGGGTTCTTTTGGTGTTGTATTGTTTAGATGTGATTGGTTTCGTAATGAAATAGATGATTATGGGTTAACTCGGGTGTACTTCAATAGATTATGTAGTACAGATGAACCTTTTGTGTTGGCATCACAAGTTTATCAAGTTTTTTATGTGGAGGATCCAATTGAGAAAGATGTTTATTATGCACGGAGTAAAGTACCTGTTGATTTGTATGATCTGGAGGAAGAGAATTGTCCCAATATTGGAGACACATTTTGGCGGGAACCTAATAATGATATTGGTTCCTCATCTAGATTGCTTGATGATGACATTAGATGGTCAAGAGAAGATGTACCAGTTGATATCACTGATATTCCATCTCATGCACTAATCATTATCTTTGCTTTGTATATTGCAGGCCCCTCCTCGCCAAAAAGAAAAAGAGGTCGTACTCAAATGCCAAGGGTTCATGGTAGAAAGGAGCGTAAAATAATCATTCTAAATGAGTATAATCAACCTGCTGGTCCTACTAAAGATGTTGTACAAGAGTTGGCTAGCTTCCTCGGCATATTGGCAAGGAGTGGGACTTTTTGTCCTCTTAATGTATTTAATTGGAGGAAACTAAACATAAAAGATGATATGTGGCAATATATCAAGGTATGAAGTTCCCAATGTCCAATAAACATGAATGATATTTTTTATTTCTTATACTAACCCAAGTGCACTAAATTTGTAGGGTAAATATGACATTCCTGACGAGGCGAAACAATGGGTTTTTGATTCAGTTTGTAGTGCTTGGAGAAAGTATAAGAGTCAATTGAAGGCAACCCACTTCACAGCCTATGAGAATGATGAACTTCGAATGAAGAATAGGCCACTAGATGTTCCAGAATCTCACTTTAAGGATCTTCTTACATATTGGAACTCCGAGCTACACAAGGTAATTACATCCAAAATAGATGCTCTAATTGGTTAACGATTGATCTTCTTAGTATTTTGCTATTTATAATGAATTACAAAAACAATTTATTTGCAGAAAATGTCCGAAACCAATATAGAGAATCGAAGTAAGTTGAAGTGTCCACACACTGCTGGTAGAACGCCTTTTGCTCTAATTCGCGAGGTTTGATGTTTTATATTTCTTATTTTTTATAAATTATGAACTTGCTAATTTTATATGGAAAGATTTTTATACCTGTTTTCATGTAACTAGGAAAAAAAGAAGGAAATCTCTGATACTTCAGATACATTGTCAAGTAAGGACATATTTGTAGCTACAAGACAAAGAAAACTTGGCCGAGTATACAAAGGCTCATATGACAATACGAGTAGTAAAATTGTACGATATTTCAAATTTAAAACTCATATGACAATTCTTAATTATTGATTCAATTTTAGTTACTTAAAATTCTTTTCTCTTGTATTTGGTTTGTAGGCTGAAATGGAGAAAATACAAGCAACTCAGCAAAGTGAAGATGATAGTCATTCAGTTGACGCTTTTACTTCAGTCATGGGACATGAACATCCAGGCCGCGTTAGATTGTATGGACGAGGGGTTACCAAGACTTTGTTGAAAGGGCAAAAAGGGAATCTTGGATCTTCTTTAGATGCTGACGAGAGGATGCAACAGAAAATCGAGGAAATGGAAGAGAGGATGCAACAAAAAATGGAAGAGAGGATGCAACAAAAAATGAATGAAAAGTTGAACGAACAAAAGGATGCTATGGAACAAAATATTACAATTAACGTCATCGCACGACTTCAGCGTTTGAACCCAGATTTGCAACTTGATCCTGACATGTTAAGGCTCAGTGCACGTTCACCTGTAGATGCTTCCTCTGCACAACAAGCTGTTGTTCAACTAAACAATCGACCATCTGCTGGTAGCAATCAAGGTCAGCCTATACCTTTGCATCATTTCATGCTGCATATACTATGGTTTTTTATATTCTCTTAAGCTAGTTGCATCATGTGGTTAATTGGCTAAAAATCTGAAGTTACTGGACTACTTACTAAATTCGTTATAGGTAGCTTCATCTTATATATATAATTGTTGTATATACCTAAAATAAAAGTCAGTTCAGTGCAACTAGCTTAAAATAAGAATTTGCAGGTACAACTAAAACTCAACAAAAGTCACTGATCAATTATGAATAAAGATACACAATTAGGAATATTTTGAATGAAGTATAGTTCAGTGCTATCCATGTTCCAGGGCCATGCTTGCAGTGTGCGAGGAGACGCGTGTTTGAATAGAAGACTTCTCTTTCCAATAGTTTAAACTTTTAGGTTATGCTTTTCATTAAATTCGATTCCTTTGTAGCACATTTACTAGTCCAAATATGAAGCTTAGGATCATAGACGAGATCACAGTTGGAGAGTATTTGTTTGTTCTGAAGAACAACATACTACTTCTATGATAATTTTCCTTGTGGGTCAAATCTATCCATAGTTCTCTTTGCTGAGTTTGTGGTGTAGTTGCTTGCATGGAGCTATTACGAGATAAAATAATTTCATTAAATTCAGGATTTGAAACTTGCCTCTAGGGTATATTCATCTTGTGTCTTAATTTAGTAATGGTCTCGCTAGAACTGAGAAGCTTCTAATTCAATTTGAATTTCAATTTGATTGGTATACACTGGTTTTTTATGGTCTCGCTACACTATGAAAAGCTAGTCTGATTTCTACTGCTTTGTTTCAAAAATTTCTGGTCGATTGAGTCGATTTTGGACCTAAATTGAAGCTGTGTTGTTGGTTGCGCATCGCTGGACTCTTCTCGTCTTTGCGTGCTTCATTTGGTTTTTAAATATTCTGTTTGTTGGCGGCAAATTAGGCTATTGGTACTACCACTCCCTTTTGCTGTATTTGTTTACCTAATGACATTCACAAGGGAGACTTGGTTGACTTATGTCACTCTCATTCCTGTTGCCACTGTTACGTTCTTGTCGATCACGGGCTGAAGGTTAGATAATACTGTACTTTGCTCAGATAATACTGTACTGTTACGTTCTTGTCGATAAGCATGTTTAGAAATTTGAATGGATGAAATTTTGGTTCTTTCTGCTATTTGCTGTTCAAATATTCATCAGCACTGTTGTTTTCTCAAAAAAGGAGGGAGGGTTGTCAAGACGAAGATATCAGCCCAATCAAGTTTCTGCTCCTCAGAAACAACAAAAGCTTGTCCAAAACCATCCAAATCTCCATCTATTTGCTTCCAAATTTTCTTTTGGTCCATTGGGAGGTTGAAGAAATCTTGAGTATCCTTCTTCACTTTCTCAAATAATGAACTACTCACTCCGTGATTTATCAGCTGTGTAATCATTGCGAACAACAATAAAAGGAATATGCAGTTAAATTATATTTTTGAGAATCTTAAAACCAAAGCCAGCTTAAGTAAATTATATATTCGAAAAAAGAACCTGGAAAAATCCCCAGTCTTTGCAAGCAGAATCAAGCTTCTTCAATTCGATTTCATCTCCAAGAAGCAAGCTTTCCATGTTGATGATTGGTATATTATCACTGAGACTAATACAAGTAGATGATTTGATCGGAGAAAAATCTTGATCATCTCTTACGTAACGCGCCGGGACTTTTTCCGGTGAGTTTTTGGCCAGTTCTTGAACACTTGGTACAGCCAAAGTTCCACCTAGGGTCGCTGCCAAATTTTCCTCCATCATTATAACTTATAATTTTGCTCTTGTTTATTCATACACACAAATGTATATAGTTTCTCCTTATGTGTGTGTATGGTGGGGGGGGGGGAGAGAAATAGGCACACCTATACTGTATAAATAGATTAAATTATTCCTTAAAATATCAGGTGAAGTGTCACACCATAATCAATTGCAGCTTTAGCTTCTTTAATTAGCCAATCGATGGCCTTACTTGGAGGGTCATAACTTGATATTTATTCTTGAGTATTCTTAGATCGGGTTCTCTTTAAGTGTAATAACATTATTTATCCTCTTTTGTAGGTGGAGTAGATCAAGAAATGGATGATGAAGACGATGAAGAACTAGACCTTACTTGAGATGCATTTTGAATTGTTATCGATGAATGTTCTAGGAATCTTTTGATACCAACATTTTTTGAAACTTATTTACACTCTTGAAATGTACTAAACTTATGCACTCATGAAGAACATTAATTTGTTTTATGGATATTATTTGTTTGATGGATAATTTTGTATTATTAATAGTTTCGTTTTATCATGTATTTAAATTTTAGTATTATTATGTGTAAATATTTATTTATAATAGGTGCTATTTTTTGGCTATTAATTGAATTGATACAATAGCCTACCAGAACCGTTGCGATAGCATACAAATGGCGTTCCAGTAGGCAATGTAAACCGTTGCCATAGGTCCAATAAACTGTTCCAAAATGATATACAGACCGTTCCAAAATGCATATTTAACCGTTACGATAGCTTAGACAAACCGTTGCTATATCCATCATAACCGTAGCAATAGCTTACATATGTGTTTCTTTAGATAATATGGCAACGGTTAAAAACCGTTGTATAAACAATATAGTAACGGTTTAAAACCGTAACAATTGAAAAACATAACCGTTCCAATAGAGTTAAGGGAAAACCGTTGCCATAAATATATCTATTGTCACGTCTATGAAAACCGTTACACGAACCGTTCCAACAGATCTATAGGGACGGCGGCTGAAGTAACGGTTTGTAAACCGTTCCCAAAGCTCTATGGTAACGGTTTTCCAGTCTATGGGAAAATATTTTCCTTCAATTAGAGGAAAATGAGATAGTGAAAAAAATATTTTTCAAAACATTCGTACCAAACACACCTTTATCTCTTTGTCTTTTGGTCAGTACAATAAAACATCCTCCTCCAGGTGGTTTAAAAGAAAGTAATTCAACAACCTTTGGTATAACCTTATTAGTGCTTACACTTACGTACAACATCAATAATACACACAAGATATTGTATAACACCGAGCGCTAGCTTATGATCGTAAACAGCATGATTATTCAATCTATTATATAAATAGTATCAGTCTATTTCCACATTTAGGTTTGTAAGTGAAGTTTAGTCTAGGTTTGTAGTGCTATTATGCTTTATCTTTGTGTTCCGAATTGATATTTACTTTCTATTGAGCTAAGGGGAACAAATGGATATTAATGTTAAACATCGCGTGATAAAGGTCAACATGATTGATTTATTGCTTTTAACATGGAATTAAGGCCTAGAGCTACGATTACTGGTGTCTTGCTAACCAGAAAAATCTAGTAGTGTTGCTTCCGAAGCCCCCCGACTTAGGGATAAATGCAAAGAAACAAACAGTAGCAACAACGATATAATAACATAATTGAAGCAAAAGAAGTAACATGTAGAAATATAACTCTACAAACAAGAAAATACAAGGCTAATAGTAATGCAATTGTGGATAAAATTCTATATATAGCTAGAAAATGAAATGTGGCAACCTAGAGACAACGAATAGTCTCCTGAAACAAGTGCTACAGTTAACATCTCTACATTTCTTCAATAAAACTACTAGACAAATGGTGTGTCACAGTTAATTAAGCACAAGGCAATTTGCAGCAGTGAATGAGATGATACACATTTTCTTCCCGCCCTTCACTGATTGGGATTATGCACTGTAATGTAGATATTCCATAGGTTTTGCTTTTCGTCAAAAATATGTATTGCAAAAAAGGAGATAAAAAGGGTTAAAAATAATTCCGTTACCGGGAATCGAACCCGGGTCTCCTGGGTGAAAGCCAGATATCCTAACCGCTGGACGATAACGGATCTTCGTTGGTAATTTTCGCATTATTTGCTATACTAACGTTTTCTTACCAATATTTATTGCTTTTCAATTCTTCAGTTGTGGTGAGACATCAAAAATCTAGTGTTAATCCTGTGCGATTTTATGCAACTTCACTATCCAAGGCCAAGTTTCCAATTTCTCAATGATTTTGTTTCCCTGTTTTTTTTGTCAGGTCATGATAAGTTCAAACAAATAAAAAGAACTAAGAAATAATAAGCTCTTCTTTTCTTCCTTAAGGCCTCTCCAAAAATTTTGATGAGTTTAACCTAATTCGAGATTTCAGTTTGATCCCTAGGAAGTAGGAATAGGATACTCTCTAGCAGGCAGAGACGGATTCAGGATTTCAAGAGGATGGGTGCATTAATGTGAAGAGTTGGATCTAGAATCATGTGTTTTACTTTAGTCTCTTACCATGAACTCACTACATTTTAAAACTTATATATCAATGCTAGTTTTAAAAATTTTGGTAATTTTCACATATATCAATGCCTTGTGCTGAAAATAAGTCCGCCTAAAGTGGGATTTGAACAACCAATTTTACACGTAGATGTGCATCCAATAATTATTGCACCATATAAGTCTTTGAGCATAGGTGCACTTACATATATATAAGTAATTTTAAAAAAAATATAATATAATTACACATAGTTTAGGAAGAGGAGTATGGGTTCACATATAAACTCATACCCTTAGGCCTAAATACGCCTCTGGTGGCAGGGGATACCAAAACCCCATAGTGTATTTTTCACAACGCGAATTCAAATTAGTGAAGCTGATTTCCAACACTGAATGCCTTTAAACGATGTTTTTTTTCCATTATTGGATATCTGGACTGGAATGGACCCCTATTGAGGACAAAGGTAGTAGTATAAAGGGTCCTATCATAAAGCAACTTTCTAAACCATTATTATTTCTATTTGAAAAAGAGTACGAGGCAGAGAGAGGCCAGCTCCTATATAAAGGTCCTGGGATGCTTGTGAACTTTTTGGATTATATTCCTAAAGCAAAAACAGGTCCACAAACCCAAAGGTTCCTCAAATGTCATTATTATTTCTTCAACTCATGGTTCTCACACTGTCTTGTTTCTTAAAGCAACAACCTTTATTCTTATTCTGAAAGTTGACTACCACAAATTGTTAACAACCAATAATTAGATTGGTTCAGTAATTAGTCTCACTGCCTTCTTGGGGTAGGCAGTAAATCGCATGTACCTTAATCATGCTCTACATATATCAGGTACAAGGTTCAAAATTGCATGGGTAATATAGTAAAAAAATAGTCCTTTCTTATCTGAAATGTCTTAAATTTACCCTTTTATAAACCATAATCAAACGTACATGGATAAATTTCAACTTCTATACCCATGTTAGTTTGACATGTACAGCCACCACTCTACTCAAGCTGGAGCTCCCTTAAAGTAGAAGGCAAATACAAGACAACTAGCTAACGGGAAGGCAGGAATATCCCCGAAATATAACGGAGAGACCATTATTTCTTAATATATTATGTATATAAAAGTATAAAAAATTATAGCTTCGCGGAAAATTATGGTTAGTCTCACCAGAGCTTTAGGAAAAGTTTGCTGAAAATATGTAGCATAGAATGATTTACGAATTACACTAAACAAACTTGTAAGGTGCAATAAAATGAAACCATGTAAAAAATTAGAATAAAACAAAATAATGTAACAATCAATATGCCTAGATAAGTATAACAAAATCAGCAGAGCTCAATCGCCCTCTTTACCAGCCAAGCAATTAAACTTTCTACATATTCAGAATCTTTCCTCTGAAATGGAAGTAAATTCCAACCAAAAAAGTTCTCCTTAGGCTCAAAATCCAAAGCCACGAGCCAAACAACTCAAAAGTCTCAAGCCTATCAACTGTATATCCTTTTAATCTCCACTGTCATTCCGCTCTCTATACCAGATAACTTACACATTAGTTTTTAACTCTTGCACTCACCTCAAAAACTGCAAAATATGACTCCACCAGGGGCAGCAATGATGTATGTATAACCTTCGAAATACACCTTTCGTAATTGAATCAGTATGCAAGACAGATTCCGCCACTCGTTGCAAAATACGCAAAATCAACACCATTGTTTCATGCGTGGCCGGAAGAACTTTCTTCAGCGCTGCCTTCTTGAGCCAGTGTTGATTGATTAGCCGATTCCTCTGATAAGCCACCGACAGGCACATCCATTTGAGCATTGTTAGCTTCTGTAGCACCACTGCTATTTGTAGCTGATTCGTTCAAAGAGACATTCTGCAAGGAAGTTGTTAGAGCACCATCTGTTGATGCAACAGGTGCTGAAGAACCTGAATCAGCTGCAAATGGGGAAGAAGTATGCGTCCATTTCCTCCAATCATCCCGTCTCCTTATCTTCTCATCCTGGAAATAAGAAATCCTATCAAGATTACTTCCACTAACAGTTTAGAACACCATCTGTCGATGCAGGAGTGGAACAGTTGGTGCAGAATCAAAAATCAATTAGAATCTAGTGGTTCAAAATTATGTTGTGAACCGCAGCACCCTTACAAAACATAACAAGAGAAATAAGGTTATATTGAAGGAAAAGGACTTTAGAATTCTCGAGTCTCACATGTCTTACCCTTTATCAACCGTGATAGATCTGATTCTTTTAGTTCATGAAAAAGCTTTCAAAAGACGAGAATAAAATATTCTAGTTCTCTATGAATAATTACTAAAAAGCTTGTCACCGTCATCTTATGGATAAGGAATATGACAACAGTCCTTGAACTCAAACAGGCAATTCAATAACCAATAACTTTAGCAACCTTCGTGCCTACTTATATCTGGGATCTAATGGTGGAAACAGGTACAGGATATTATATCTGGGGTCTAATGGTGGAAACAGGTACAGGATAAACAGAGAGACTGCCGTATAAGATAAAATTCTCAACTGATGATACAACATGTTGAAAATACAGAGGCAGCAGTGCTATGTAATATTATCAAACTGCATTAAAAGCTTTTGAAGATAATATATCAAGGCAAGAGAAGTTTTAACTGAGACATTACCTGCACTTCTACAAGCATTGAAGTCGCCAAACAATACGAAATAAACTGGATATTATCAAACTGGACTTTATCTGTCAAACTTTTAACCTACAAAAGCAGACCATAGAGCAAAACCTTGATTCGTGTATGGGGCAATAACAATGCAAACATGAAGTATTACTATATTGTAAAAGCATATACCAGCGCACACAAAATACAGCAATCACAATACAAGTATGGTTTACACATGGGCATTTCCAGCAGCGGCGGAGCTAAGTTGGGGGAACTGAATCCGCTCAGTTGAAAAATTATACAGTGGAAATAAGGTAATAACAAATCTTTTGTGTTATATACAAGTTGAATACCCTTGCTAAAAGGAAAGTTTAGAGAAGTGGCAAAGGGAGTTTAGACATTGCTTTAGATCACAGGTTTAAATCCCACACGTGACATTCTATTTTTTTTTTAAATCCCCAAATCTGTCTCCGCCACTTATGTTTAGTACGTTTTTTTTCTTTCTGTATTTTGCAAAACCATAGGAAGTAACTATAGCATTGCAATCCCTTCTCGTTATAATTGTGTCAGGCAAATAAATAGTCCAAGTAACATAGCACATAATGGCATTTGCAGATTACAGTAGATCAGATATGAAAAAGTCCCTCTACAAAAAAAAAAAAAAATTGCAAATCTCAAGGTAATAGAAAGGCATTTAGATCTTATCGTATTACCATCATCAATGATTTAAGGATTTGTAAAACATATACTTCTTCTCACAGAAAAGAGGGATTTCATAATATAGCACTAGTATAAGAGATTACCCAAAGCCTTATTTGAATAATTCCAATATTTAAAGATCCAACAAAAGTTGCAAAAATTCACATGGACAGAGGCCCAAATTCTTGACTTAGGTAAATAAGCCTTTTCTGTGACAAAGTTTGGATAGACAAAATGCTTGGGGAAACATTTTCGACAAGAACAGTTGAGATGCTAGGTCAGTGAAAATTTCAGAATTCAGAAAAAAGCTGCCAAAATATAAATTTGTACACGGGATTTAAAACGGAGTACAAAAGAAAAGTGAAACGAGTTCCAGTTTTCTATCCTTGAGTTCCCGTAAGGGCACAAAAATAAAATAAAATGAACAAAGAAAGTCTGAAATGGAACTCTGATCTCCAGTTTTTCGCATAGACAAAGTTTACCTCTGTCAACTGCAATAGCATCCACCAGCAAACAGAAACTATGCAAATAAACATCAAAAGTAAACCAACATGAAACAATTGACTAGAAGCTACAACATATACATAGAAAACATAATATGAGACTGCATAGATGCTTTGGCAAGATATCACTCCCTTTAAGTGGAGATAGAAACTTGTGTATTCGCTCACCAAACAGAGGAACAAGAATTTTTTAAAATGGGTTAGAAAAATTATGCATCTAGTAATTTCAAGAGGTTAGAGAAATTAAGCATCTAGTAATTTCAGTTTTCTTAATTTTTATGAAGTAGATTTCTTAGATCGCATCAAGCAGATGCAGAAATCACAAAAGAGACTATAAAGGAAAGATTAACTCAGCTCTAATACAAAAGAGACTAAGCTAGAAGCAGGGAGCTGCCAAAATCCAAAAAACTGATCAGAGTTATTTACAGGGGTATGTGTCTAGTAATTTCAGTTATTCCATGCCCCACAAGATATGCTCAAAGAAGAGAAGGAAAAATGCACAAGAACATGCTAAAGCTTCGATTTTCCTGAAGGATATAGTTCAAAGTGAAAGCATTCATTTAGTAGGCAGCTAGAACGTTCAAAAATCCACAATAGTACCACTGGAGCAATGATCAAAACACATTTGTCAGAACACTTAGCAACAATCCTAGAGTTGACGAGTAGTGACATTAATCCAAATGAAACATCTCTTATGTCATTGAGTCGACAAATTTTGTAAAGAAGTATTAGTCCACTTATTGGACTAAGAAGATAATAACTGAAAGGACAATCCAGGAAGAACTAACATAGAGTGCCATGCTTGATGGAAACAATACAGTTTTCAGGTTCAAATGAGACCGATAATGGCATGCAAGCCAAAAAAGCTCACAGAATCTTTGCAGATCAGATCTTGCAGGGGCATTTGATGGAATGAGAAATCAAACTTCCCAGCATGAATCAGATGCATACGTTGTTGTAAATGATTTGTCAAGGTCTTCCGAGTTCTTGCTGCTAGTATTACGCTTCCGAAATATAATTGAAGAAAAAGAAAAACGACAAAGAAAGTTGAGCTGAATATCAAAGAGAATACAGGAAATGAAAATCACAGCCAGTTCTACGGTAAATCCTCACACACATCACGTCTTTAAGCAAACGAAAAGCGTGCCAATAACTTGAAAACAAGACATACATGGTCCTTCAGCTAATCAACATAGGAGAAATGACACTGTCACATTATCACAGAGACAGGCAGCAATCAACCAGTATTATGTATGTATTTCAAAAATAGGGATATCACTTACTCGAGGAAATTCAGCAATTAATTTAATAGGAACCCAGCCTTCCTCATCCATTTTTAACCTCAAAAAGTTATCTTTAACCAGATTAGCATCACTGCAACCCCAAAAACAGAAAGGAACTTTGTCAGACAGTTGCCATGAAAGACACCCATATAAAACCAGCAAAGCAAAAGGATAAGGAAAAGAATCACATTCTTAGCATTGAAGATTACCTGAAGTAATACTCTATCTGATTAACCAAGGAGGGAGGTAAATTTGGATCCACTAAAGGGAAAGGTTGGGGTAGTGGTGGAGCTTGGTTGATAATTGGCACGCTACTAAAGGACTCTGGACTCAATGGAACATAATAGAATTGCCCCATATCTGAACCATCAAAAAAGAAAGAGTTGAGTCATATCTGAAAGGAAACAAAAACATAATCGGATTAGCAAAGTATGTTACTAAAAAAGGGAGAAGCGGACTTACCATATCCCATTGGCACAGGAAAGGGTCTCAGAGAGGTGTGTGGAAGAAATGGACCAGAACCAGCAGGTGGGGGCCGCATGAACGCTGCATGAGGAGGACCAAACTGAGGAGGAGCCATATGAACGTCTCTCCGATCCTGATCACGCCTGCCCCCGTGATTATTATGATAAGATCCATCTCCACGGGGTCGTCCCCCAAAGTTACCACCCTTCCTGCCATAATTTCTATGGGGAGAATGATCACCTGCTGAATGCGGCTGAGACGGAAATCCTCCAACAGACCTTGGACCTCTTACATGAGGCTCGAGAACAGGCGGTGGAGGCGGTGGTATCAGATTCCCATAGGGGGGCATTCCAGGAAATGGTGGAGGCAATGGAGGTGGAGTTGGAGGCGGAAGCGGAGTTCTAATAAATCCTCCACCACCTGGACCACTACCAGCACCACCACTGCTGCTGCTACCTCCTCTGTGTTTTATTGATCTTTGTCTAACAGGGGTACTAGGGTTTGCATTTGAATTTGTGTTTGCATTGCTATTAGCTTGTTTCTGAGGCAACTGAGATATTATTGGACCCTATTCACAAAAATAAATATACACTCACAATTAATCACCCCACTTTTAATTCATTCATCTTCAACATAAATACAAATGCTGTAATATTTTAACATCCAAAAATATGAAGATAAAGCTAAAAATTGAAACTTTGAGTTAATTAAAACCTGAGAAATAGAAGTGGATCCATCTGGAATTGGTTTTGATGAATCGGCAGATGATTTTGGGCCGGGCCGAGTGGACTCAGAGAGAGCGGGCCAAGAGAGGGCCCCACCCATAACAGTAACAGCCTCAACGACGCCATTTAAGGGTTTATTCCAAGCAGGCTTTTTCGGACGACCTACATTGCCGTCGTTACTACCAGAACTCTCCGGCAAAGCATCGGAGGTAGAGTTTTCCGGCGAAGACTTTTGGGCGACCGAGCAATCATCCGATATAGAAATTTTCTCCGGCGAAACAACGGCAGCCGGCGGCAACGGTGAGGGCGAGCGAGGACTGGATACTGATGCTGCTTCAACCTCGCCGCCGCCGCCGCCGCCGCGGACTACTTGTGCCCACGGTGCTTGTAAACTCCGTCGAGACAGTGGACTGCTGACGGTGGCTCCGGCGGCCGCACCATCAGCTTTGGCGACCGGTGAACTCGGTGCGTTGTTTGCAGAAGAAGCCGGCGCCGTGGCCATTCAAAACCAAAAAATAAACAAAACACAAACAATCAACAAAATCAAAAAGAGATTAATTAAAACGCAGAAAAAAACAAGGATTAACAAGTAATAATTAGTTGTAAAATCCAAGGAGAGTGATGAGAAGAAACGAGGTTTTTAGGAAGCTCAGGTGAGAGAGAGAAAAGGCTGTAAATTTTAGGGTTTCAGTGATCAGTACCTCTCTTTGTTTGTGTCCTATTCTGTTTTATTTTATTTTTTTACTTTCCTTTTTCTTCTCTATTTGGTAAACTCAATTGTAATGCAATGATCCGGAAATTACAAGAAAAGGCTTTTATGCTTCTTATAATTTTGTTATTTACTCATATAGTGACAAGTTTGTCCTCGAAATTAATTTGAGAAACCCTAATAATCACATAGGAATATGGCCACAAATTGAGATTTTACTAATCGACTAGATAAATGCGTGTACGAACCCAAAAAACTTCAAAGATCTAGAGTAGGAATACGAGATTTTATTGAATTCGTGTAGTATAGAATTAATTAAGCCCTAACAAGTACACATGACTTTTGAAATAAATTGAGATTTTATTAATCGGCTAAATTAATTGATATATGAATCTTAAAGAATCTCGAAGTTCCATAGTAGAAAAATAATATTTTATTGGATTTGAGTAAGTATATGATTGATTAAGCCTTAACACTCGTGTATAATGTGACTACATTAAAATTTTACTAATCGATTAGATAAATGCATGTACGAATCCTAAAAGATCTCAAATGTCTAGAGTAAGAAATGCGTAATTTTATTGAGTTCATATAATATATAATTAACTAATGCCCTGACAAGTACATATAATTTTTGCAACAAATTGAGATTTTACTAATTGACTAGATTAATGCATGTATGAATCTTAAAAAGCCCCAAAGGCCTATAGCAGAAATACGAGACTTTACTTAATTCGAATAAATATATAATTGATTAAGCTTTAACAAGTGTATATAAATGTGATTATATTAAGATTTAATAAATTAATTGGATATATGCATTTACGAACCCTAAAAGATCTCAAAGGTCTAGAATAAAAGCACCACATTATTAATTTGAATTTTTATAAGAATAACAGTTAACCTCTGGAAGTAGAAAATGATTAAATAAGGAACAAAGTATTTTTTGACATTTTGTGGAAATAATGTAGTAATTTTTATTGGTATTAAATATGATCTACATTATTTTATAATGAATAACAAGAAAGAAAGGAAAAGAAAATCAATCACCATCAAGGGTGCTTGAGATAGTTGGGAATCCTCCGCCTTTAATCAACGGTGTTGCATCCGCACCATGGGAAAAAGTATTTCTTTAAAGGTTATCGATTTACCTTCTTAGTAGATCTATTCGATACGAATCCGAAATAGTTAGATTAATGTGCTGGAAAAAAAGGCAATAATGATAATGAAAAATATGCATGAAACCACCCATTGGGTGGTGAAATATATGATGTTTTGTCGTTTTCTCATTAAAAATTTCGCGTTATGATAATAAAAAGTTTTACGTAATAAGCATTTCATTAAGAATCTATACAATCCGAACATCAATTTAATTGCACCAATACTATTTGGACAACAAATAATAACAGCAGCAATAACAAGATAGGAAATCCAGGAATAACTCCAAATAGCAGAAGACTTGCAAAAATCCAACAGCAACTGCAGAAAGAACAGCCAGCAAAAGAAACAGGTCTCAAAAATAATGTAACGGTATTACAGGGACATTCGCTACCTAAGATTGACTTGAATTTTTAAGAACTGATCTTTCCAAAGCTCTCTTAACTATTTAAATTCTTACATTTTTGAACTCACTTAAACAGATTTTTAAAGACCAACAGACTCTCCAAGAAAAAATGAGCAAACTTTCTTTCTCACTATTGCCCGAAGAGATCTCTAAGAATGTGTCTTTGTTCTGAGAATTCATCTCCTTTTATAGCCTCAAATCCAAACCTGCAGCCCCCTTTTTAATTATTTTAACACTGTCCAGCCATCATATTTCTCTATTTTTTCCACTCAACATTGTTTAAACATAGGTTTTATTTTAAAAAACTCTAAAGTTCAAAAACTTAGTGGAATACCTTGTTGCCCTGCAGATTCCCACTATCTTAACCCATGTGCAATGCATTTGAACATTTTAATTATTAATTCTCTAACTCCTAATTAAAGTAACAGCTATACCCTATTCAAAATAATCACAAACAGCTAAAACTTTAATTCAATAACTTTGGACTATTTTAACAGTGATGATCACTGTCCAGAGTTTCAAGCGACAGACTTACGAATTTAAACTACGACATCCGTTAATCGATTACAACACGTATAATCGACAATGAATGCTTGACTTACGAATTTGTGATTCGTGGTTTAAACGGGCAGACTCGGGGGTCAGGGATATGAATCACTTACTACCAATTCAAACAAAACAAATACACAACTCATTAAGATCGACGAACAGAAACAAAATGACCAAATAAAAGGTCTACTAGAGAGGAAAACGGAAAAAATTAACGACAAATGGAAAAAGATGAAACACAATGATACAACTGAATTAACCATTAAGTACAAAAATAAATAAAAACAGAAGAAGGAAAAGAAATACCTCGAGAAAAATCAGAAGCAAAACAAACTTGGACAAACTTGGTCTTGAACTTTTTGAGGCCAAACGGGCTTTAATCGAGTGTTCTCGAGTGAGAACACCTCGACTAAAACCCATTGGAACCTCAAAAATCTTCAAACATGCTTCAAAACTTTCCGAGGGTTCTTGAGGCTCAGATTTGGGGTTCAAATGGTTTGGGCTTGATTTGAGCTTAGCCAATGCCATTTTGGTTGCAAGGGGGGCAGTAGGAAGGCTGTGTGTGAGTTTGGGGTTAAATGGAAGCGGCGCCGCCACTAGGAAGCAGTGGCGACTACTAGGGTTCTTGGCAAAAAATCAAGATTCGAAGAATTGGAGCCTGATTCGAACGAAACCAAACTCGGGATCGGAATGAGGAGGTTATGGGTGTGCTGTGGTGTAAATTTGGTGGTCGTTGGCCTACCGAAACCGCCATGAAGTGATTTCCGGCGGCGGAAGATGGCAGGGCAGCGGCAGCGTTAATTCTCCCTTGATAAGGATGAAAGATAAAGGGGTTGTTTGGGAATGAAGGCATGTAAAGGGGTTTGGGAGGGTCTTTGATAATTAATCTGGGTCGTCGGATGATGAGATCCAACGGCTCAGATTAAAAGAGACGATGGGGCGGTTCGAGCATGGAAACGGGTTATGGGTCAGGTGAGATGGGTTTACGTTGTTTGGATTAGAGAAGATGTGTGTTTTGGGCCTGGACTTGGTCAAGTCTGGGCTGGTCCAGTCCACATGTTATTTTTTTTGTTTTATTTGCCTTTTATCTATTCCCTTTTCTATTTATTCAAATCATTTTCCCAAAAATTAATACTAATAATCCTAAATTAAATTATAAACTTTAAAAATACTAATTAACTTAAATAATTATCATAAGAAATCATACAATTTTACCTTAAACGCCTAAAAATGCAAAAATACATTATTATACATATATTTTTTTCATTCTTTTCGTAAAATAATTAATTATTAATTAATCAAAAAATGCAAGAATTAAATCCTAAATACAATTACAAAATATTTTTGTATATTTTTAATTAATTTAAACAAATTAATAAATACACACACATGCTAACAATTACTAAAAACATCACTAAAAATTCACAAACTTGTATACAATAAAACAAACATCTTTGTTTCAATTTATGGCAGTAATTTTCTTGCGGGAAAAAATTACGTGCTCACAACCAACTATTGCAATCTATGAATTAAACTCTTAATCCCTCACTCCTTATAATAACTCTATTGTAAGCCCATTGCAACAGCTCTATTACAAAAGCAATAACTTTTGACTAACTCTAGTCAAGAAACTAAATCAAACAGTGATTTAAATATGTCCTACAAAGATACTTCTTGAAAGTAGTGTAGGATTACAAATGAAGAACAAAATAATAAAGAGTCAACAAACCCAAGGACTTAAGATATCTTCAATATTTGGATCTGGTCCTTGAGGTTACAACAACTTTGTTCTTGAGAGAGATAGTGACTAGCACTTGAGAGAATATGATTTTTGGATTTGCAAGTGTTAGAGAAAATAAAATCCCTTGCCTCACATCGATAATATGTGTGTGTGATGTCATCAAGGATAATGCAATAAAATGTCCTTCAGTTTTCCCTTAGCTAGCTACAACTGTGTTGTGTTACTGCTGCCAGACGGTACCATGTAGAAGCCTACCAGACTATATAGTGCAACAACTTTTATAGCTATAAAGTTGAATGCACGACGAACAGGGGAACTGATACCTGTTTGTTCCCTCTGTTTTTCCCTTATCTGATTTCATTGAGAATTAAACCAGATATCTGACTAATTACTCTGAATGCAAGAAAACTAATTATATCAGGTTCATTAGTTGGTTATTTGATGAAGTTTGTCAAATCATCAAAATAAAAGACACATAACTTATCATTTTTCTCATTTTTTTATGATGAAAAACTTAGAATTGATATTCTCCCTAAGAACCAAATCTCCACATTTTTTCCCCCTACGAATCAGCCATATTCCCCTTGAGAACCAGACCAAAGGAACTGATCACAACTGGTTTTTCGAGACTGTTTTACAAATCATTATCAAAATACAAAATAACATAACTTATCGATTTCCCCATTTTTGATAATGACAAACCCAGAATTGATATTCCTCATAAGAATCAGATTCCTTACACGTGTGTCACGACCCTAGTTCACCAATCGTGAACATGTCATGACGGCACCCAGTCCCCACGACTAGGTAAGCCTAACACGTTACGGAATATACCAGTTTATGAACATTAGATAAGAAATAGCAGAAAATAATATAAAGGAGATGCAATCCGTGCCGCTTGGCACATACACCCGTCAAACACACTGTATAAAATACCACCAAAACCCGAAATCCCACGGGCAACACAGACTAAAAGAGAGTATACAACTGTGGCTCTATGTGTAAAGAGTATCTAACAACGAAACAAAGGAAAACATTTACTAATACTATCAGAATAGAAGGAGGGCCTCCGGATCCGCGGACGTAGCAGATCAGGAGTCCCTAACCGGGATGCAAAGCCTTTCTCACAGAACACCGATCTCAAGTGATACTGATGTTCATACCCATCTTACTCAAAACACTGAAACTCCTTTCCTGCTCATCCGAGCTCTTTATATCACATTCATTGACCAAACTGCGACCTTGGTCCTTACTTCAAATTCCATACCACTCACTACACCTCACGTGTCGATATATGATAGACAAGATTTCCATCACAACTCTAGAACTGACAATAGGCTAATACTTCATCACATAAGACCTTCCATTTAACTCACTTCAGGAGAACTATAGCAACATACAGGCGAATTCTCATAACCGTTGAATATGCCAATCTCTAAGTAGTGGTCCAAGCCACCATAACCCCTTTCCGAGGTCTGCCTACTCATAACAGGCCCCTAATAGAAGAACACTTCAGAATAACATCAATCATTGCGGCCGATAAGTCTCAAATGCACCGCCACAAATCGCATGCATAACTCGATCACGTTACATGAACCGATCATTGACACCAATATGCCAACTCAACTATGGCTAATCAATCTACTTCATTCCAGTTTATCCTTGATTGCCTTAGAAATGTTAATATCTCCCTTCAATACCTAACTTATTTCAACCGCACTCACCCAGAGTGACCTTAAATCATTAGGCCATGCTATCTCAAGAACGACGACCATTTCATGTCTCTCAAATACTATACCACAAGTCAAGACATCATAGAACGTTTTGTGTCCTTCTTCATAAGTTGCTTAAAAAATTTGACTCCCAACTGTACTTATAGTCTCAGAATTATCAAACGCCACACTTTACCTCTTGAATTCACTAGGACCGCTATTAAGAGCCATCCGGTCCTGACTTGCCCTGACTTGCCCCAGTACGCAGCCAACTCTACTGAATTTTATAACATATGAATACCCTCTCGATAAAGCCCCCAGTGGAACCACTTCCTTCGCAACCTGCACCTATACGAGGCGTAAATCATGAATCTTCCCTCAAGTTTTAACATGAGCCAGTAAGGCTAACCATAATATGCATTTAACAATACATATACTCAAATTACCATACATGGTCTTTTCCCGTGGCTGCAATAACCCATTAATACGCTAGTATCCAGAATTCACGCAGGTAATTAACTATGCCACCAAAATTATAAGCGGAGACTCTCCCACTAGCTCAAAGACACTATTACACAACTCTCGAACACATTAGAAACATTCGCTCAAGTCATCTACTCTTATTCAACTGCAATTCACTTGATCCTACGAACATAATCACCTGTGCCCTATTAGCACTCTGACCCCATAGGGTATGACCTCATTCCAATAAAACCAATATCATCCCGCTCCATCCACCGAGCATCAAACTTCTGCTCTCTTTTTGCGCAGATTCAGGTTACGGACAGCAGCAGCGGCAGTAGCACGATTGTGGATATTTTGACTACTGAGACTTCTAGGTAGCCTTGCAGGTGTTCGCATGACCCGTTGTCTCCTCTATCAATGTATTTCATTCTGTTATCTCATGTATTCGAGATAAACAGCTTAATTTCTTTCAGACGATTATGTTTATTATTCTTAGAAGTTCGAGAGTATTATGACACCAGTCTTGGATAGTGTATCATGTTTGGGTTTCTGTATCATATTTGATAAAATTTAATAAGTCTTCCGCTAAGTTTAATTATTTCGCTGTAATTATATGTCGTTAATCATTGTTTTAAGAAGAGATTAGTAACTACTGAAAAATGTAAGTGACAGTTGGCTTGCCTAGCTTCCATTAGTAGGCGCCATCATGACTCCCGATGGTGGGAAATCCGGGTCGTGACAATGTGTTGATCATATATGGTCCCTAGTTAGTTCCTCAAGAATGTTTGGTAAATAATCAAAACATGAAATAACGTAACTTAAAGCAATTTCTCCTTTTTTTATGATGTCAAATCCAAAATTGATGTTCCCCATAAGAACCAGATTCCTCATATTTTCCCATGTTGATCAGACTTGTAATCAACATGTTATCAGCAACGTTCCCCCTGCGAAGCAGAGCTATCTTTCATGCATAACACAACATATCAATTCGATTCCGTGTCACCTTAAAGTGCATTTAGAAGTTGACATTGCACTGCTTGTTCATTGGATCAACCATGAATCTGAGCACCCTTAGAATTTAGAGATGCAGCTGCAGAATCTGATTGATCTAGGCTCCCAGTGTCATGAATTCAAATGCTCTCAAATATGTATAAGGAAGATAATTTCCTTGCTAATTTTTTGTCTAGGCTCAACCATGATCTCCCGCAAGTCATCCATTTTGAGAACATTCTTGACCTTCCTAAACAAATCAAAGGTCAAATCAGACTAGACCAAATAAACACCCCATCCTTCATACATAAGGAAACAAGTAAACTTCAGCCCTCATAAAATTACATTTTCACCTCCACCTCCAACTCTAATGGATATGGTTAAACATCTGAAATACCTGGGATCAGACCAGACAATCCAAACTACAAGTTTCTGGGGGTCCAAACGGATCAATTTTAGCATATTGGGAGATCTGATTGCTGCTGGTATATGTTGCAGAAGATTCCTCTATGCGATCGCATAGGTGTCATTACGATCACATAGAACGCTGGAAGAGGGGCCTGATTTTGTGCTATGCGATCGTGAAAGGGTGATTGCGATCGCATCGGTCTGAGAGTTTCTTCTCTACGTTCACATGCATGGGAGTGCGATCGCGTAGTGTATTTGGGCCTGGGGGTCCCTGGCAATGGATTGTTCTATGCGATCGCAATAGCAGGGCTGCAATCGCGTAGTATATTTGGGCCTGGGGTCCCTGGCAATGGATTGTTCTATGCGATCGCAATAGCAGGGCTGCGATCGCATAGAGTAATAGCTGGGCGATATAAGGGTTTTAATATCATTTCAGTCATGAACTCCTTCATATTTTTCTCTATTTTTGCACACCTTGAGAGCTAATTGATAGAATTTGAAGGGTATTTCATCGGGAAGTGATTGGAGGTAAGTCTCGTGGTCTTAATACATCATTTTATCAAAGAATATTTGATTAATTCTCTGAATTTGGGTATAAATTAAGGAAGTTAGGGCTTGGATTTTTGCTATGTAAAATCGTGATTTGGTGGATCATTTGAACTCCAATTTTGATAAATTTTATATGCACGGACTCGTGGCGAGACGAGGATTCTGAAAATGTGAATTTCATAATTTGTCGAGAAGTGGGCCCAGGGCTTAGGTTTTGGCAACTTCATATTTTTGGAAGTTTTTCGAGTCTTTTCGATTGAGTTATGTTCCATTAGCCTATTTTGATGTATTCTTATTGGTTTTGATCAGATTTGGCACTTGAGTAGGTCGATTTTCAAGGGAAGCACAAGGTGAGCTAGGACTTTGGCCGGTTCGAGGTGAGTGGTAGTCATGAATGATATACTGAGGGTTTAAAACCTCATGTTTGCACTATACAGTGCTATGTTGAGATGAAACACACATCGTGTGATGAGCGTGGTGATGTTCTGACTGGGGATTCAGACTTAGTCCATCCCGATTGATGGTTTACTATACTTATTGACTGAGACTGAGCTTATATCCGTATATTCGGGCTAGTTGCCATGTTTGGGGCCTTGTGCCGATCTGTAGAACCTTAGGGGATCCTGTGGAGCTAAATGACCCCTATGTTTTTTAAACACATACTCTCAGTCGTACTCTTAGTTGTGAAGTATAACATGAACTGGTACTAGAAATATTCTCTAAGTGAGAATACCTAGGGTTGAATACCCCTGTTCTAGCTTAGTGGGCCCGAGAGGCCAAGTTTATATTGATTGAGAGGGGACGAGGACCCATGATGGAGGATTGATATATATACCGAATCAGGCTACACGCGCAAGTATATATATATATATATATATATATATATATATATATATATATATATATATATATATATATATATATACGACTTCATGCCGCAGTGTTATATATATATGGATCGGACTGCACGCTGCAATATTATAACGCTTGGGCTGAATGAGCCCTTCCGGAGTCTGCACACACCCCTAGTGAGCGCAGTTCTATATTATTGGATCGGGTTGCACGCCGCAGCATTATATCTATTATATTGGATCGGGCTGCACGCTGCAATATTATATATATTATATTGGATCGGGCTGTACACCGCAGCAGTATTAGTATGGATCAGGCTGTGCGCCGCAGTAGTGTTGGATAATTGTGGGACAGTAGTTGACTGATATTGGATTTTCCTTCTTAGAGATGTTCTTACCTGTACAGTTACTTCTAGAATGTTTAGTATTCTTAGAAGTTTTCTTATCTTCAGTTATTATTTATTACTACTACTCACTGAGTTGAAAGTACTCACTCTACTCCCTGCACCTTGTGTGCAGATACAGGGATCCAGGAGGGCAGTTGATTATGTTGTTGTTGTTTAGCTTACTGCGTAGTTATCGAAGTAGCAATGTCTCCTTCCGTTATCTTTTGTTCTTCTGCTTAGACTTGGTTGTATAAGACTTATTCAGTTATTGGGGGCTCATACTTGTGACACCAGATCTTATTGGGTTGTTCTTTCAGTTGTTTTGATTTTTGCATTCTTATTATTATGAAAACAGGATAATTGACCTAAATTGGAATATTATGAATTAATAATTAGATTGGTTAACGGGTAATGGTCGGGCTTGCCTAGCAATGTGTTGGGTGGCATCACGACCGGGGTTTGGGTTATGACACTCATATCATGGCTATTTCTATCTATGTTCATCCCAACACCTATGGGTATGAATATTTTCGTATCTTAGGGTTTCAAATCTCTAGTTCAAACTAAATTTTGGTTCAACTTCTATTATTTTTTATGAACCTGGCTATTTTTGGTTAAATCTGCTTAGATTTTCTCAGATCTGAAACGATTTTATGATTCGTTTTGTATTTCTTCTTTAATATTTCAATACTTCTGTTTCTTTCTATTAATCCTGACCGACATTACTTACCTTAAAACTAGGGTTTTGATTTCAAAAAAATTTGCAAAAATGTTTTAACCTTTAAACTTTTTTCGTCTTTGGGTATCTGTTAGGTTTCGTTATTTATTTTTGACTGATTTTAATTATTATATGTTTGTATTTCTGTCATTTCTCTTAGGGTTCCAATTATTTAACTGTTCACTTTACTGTTTCTGCCTATTTGCATTTAACTCTATTAATTAATTGCTAATTAATTTTTACTTATCTAAATTAGGGTTTGAAATTAGCCTTTCCTTTAGTAGTGGTGTTTATTTATTCAATTTACCTAGTCTTCCCTTTAGTATTGGTGTTTGCTAGCCTGATTTTATGTTCTGATTAGTAAAGTCGACTTCTAATTGATTTTGGAGCTATTCCTTACCTTATTTGACTACTGATTGATTCCATTAACTGGTGTTAACCTGATTTTATGCCTGTCAATTGTTCTATCCCGACTCTAACTGATGTTAATATATTCTCATACCTTATTTGTGTAAGACTGGTTCATTACCTTATTTGTTTGCTTCATTGAGTGTTATTTAAACCCCCTTTCTCACTCCCTTTAGTCAAGACTTGAACTCTCCTATTCTCACTACTAAAACTTAAGCTCTATTTCTCTTGCTCCTATTCTGATCTGTGCACTAAGTGGGTATTGTTTGGCCTGCTGAAAGCCAAGGAAAAGTTACTTTAGAATTTAACTATTATTGTACCTTTACTTGCTTTCTTCTCAACTGGTATGCCCCAACCTTTGCAATTTTATTCTCTATTGTGTGACTAGCATGTTTCAATTCTTTGCATGATTATGTACTTTATTTGGTAATTTGATAATATTGTTAACCTAAGACCAAGGTATGTAGAAACATAGGAATCCTCTCATAAGTTAGTTTAAGGTTTGATTTGTTTGGCAGTTTTATATCTTTTTTTGTCAGTTTTATACATGTTCTGAACCATAAGCATGTAATCAAGTACATTTGTGGCTTAATTCATGTGTACTATCTGCTTAATTCAAGTGTTTATGTGTTTAAGTCATGATTGTTTTAATACTAGCATGAGTATTTAGCTTAATTAGATGTCACAATGTTTGGACTGTATGTTGAACCTGAACCTTGTTTCTTTCTTAGAGCTGTTCTGTCTGCAACTCTGTATTCTGAACTTTTTCTCTTCTAAAAATTGAACTACTTCAAAACTTGCCCCCACCCTTTATGCACTAGTTTTCAAACTCTTATTCTTAGTCATTTAGGTTCTCACTATCCCAGTGTGAGCACTGCCTAGGGTCCTTGAGACTCATTTGAACTCTGACACATTGGGGTGGATTTTCTATTTTTTTTTGTGAACTCTATGCTGAATATGTGGTTCTAGTGTGAGCATTGCCCGGGTTCCTTGTAGCTCTTTGGGAACTTTGACACACTCGAAGCCTGGTTTATGTGTTGTGAATGGATTACTGATATGCTTCAGAGCTATTGTGTTTAGAATGCCTAGTTCCTAGGTTTAGATTGAGCCTATGAAGGCTTCATATAGTGTAATCGTTATTATTATGCAATTCATTATGGGTTGTAAATTTTTGTAATAATAGATTTTGGGTTTATTAGTAAAAGCTGCAGGAGGGGAGTTCCTTATACCTTTGTAGAAATTGGATAGAGATCATGTCTATAGGTTTAATTATGGTGATTGAACTATGTGGATACTATACTTTATTTAGAGATCCTGCCTATAGGACTTTTGATGATCATTTTGATTTTGTGTTGCACATCAGCATACTAGAAACCCTATTTGTAGGACTTTATATTTAATTTTGCACACTAGAAATCCTGTTTATAGGATCTACACATATTTTCAACCAAATGTGCATTAATGGCCATATTTATAGGGTTTTGTTGATTATCTTTCATAACAATATGTTAATTTTTATCCAAATAAGGTTAATAAATATCGTACCTATAGGAACAAAAACTGGTTTCAAACCTAGAAATCCTGCTTACAGGATTTAAAACTAATATATATCATGCCTATAGGGTAAAATCGATTCTGAAACTTAGAAATCCTGCATGTAGTAGTTTAAATCAACCTCACAATTAGAAATCATGCCTATTGGAGTTTAAACCAATTTAGTAATTAGAAAGCATGCCTATAGGATCTAAAAGAATAAAAATATTTTTACGAGTTAAAATAAGTGCTACACATAGAAATTATACCAATAGGTCTGTAATTGACAAAGTCATCGAAATCATGCCTATTAGATCCTGTTAGTCTGTTCTGAATTCAAGCACTCTTGTAAATCACCTAGGCAATAGATCCGTAGAACTTATTAGTAATTTTGGGTTTAAAGCTGTGGCACATTTCTGCTTGAGGTGCCCAGATTCATGATGAATAAAATCAGTAGGCAAACAAATAGGTCTTAATACTTGCCTTAACAAAGTTGTCCGTGAACCCTATTTTCTCGCATAGATATCATGCCTATAGAACTTCTAAATTAATAAGTTTGCTAGTCCAAATGCATGCCTTATTGCTTATGTGTGGAGGTTAATATGAGTTTATACTTGCTTTTTATCTGAAAGTCCTACTTGCTTTTTGTGTATCGTCTAGATTTCACATTTTTAAGTAACATAGGTTGGTCTAGAACCATCCCAAATAGAGGTCCTAATACCTCCAGGACCATAGGCAAGGGACGGTAGTGCATGCATAGGATGCAGTTTAGAATCAATTAGTGCGCTTAAGTAGCAACTTGAAGATAATTAATTGGGTAGTAAATGAGATGATAGCCAGTGCGCTAATGCTATGAGTAAAACCCCTACTTGATGGAGTTGCAAAGCATTTCATATAATGATCTTATAGGCTAAAAAACTTAGGATCACCTGTTTTTTGAATATTGTATTTGTCCAAATTATTTCCTTCCCCTTTAAGACTAATTCACTTAATTTATGTTTGGTCGTGAACCATTATTATGGACCTCAAGGGGTGTCTAACACCTTCTCCTCAAGGTAATTTCGAGCCCTTACCCGATCTCTAGTGATGTAGACTGGCTATCTTAGTTAATTTCTCTAGGTGCCCTAACACACCTTAAACCAGTTAGGTGGAGACTAAAATCTAATTCCCTATCCTCACGAAAAGGATTTGTCCTGGAAATATCGAAACACGATTTCGTGAGAGAAGGGGGGTACGATACTAGCAGCAACATAACCAAAAAAATATTACACACAAAAATATAATTTATTAATATATAGAATATATCTAAAAAGCCAAACTAATTTAAGCTAGTAAATTTCTAATTGCATTGTAATTGTAAAGAAAAATATTTAATTCTCAACGACTCTCAAGTTAGAACCATGAACAAAAAAAACAAGAATGTAAATAACAAAAATGAGATTTATGAAGACATAAAAAGATTCAAAATTTAAGCCAAAAGTTAACTGAGGCATGTATAGAGCTACAAGTAAAAGCTTTATTACATTTCTCAATTTGTATATTGCAATCACATTCTGCACAGTCAACCAAGATGTTTTAGCTATTTATTTCTCATGAAATTCTTGCTCTTAAAATTGAGATAAAAGACAAGCAGCAAATAACCAAGATAGGACTCTCTACCTTACAAAAATATCTAGTTATTAATTTCTTAGCATAATCGATAGAACTTCTCACTTAATGATTGAGCTGCCAAAGGCATATAACCTTAGCACTTAGCAACTAAAAAGATCATTAAATTAAGCACGTGAATGCAAAAACGGTGACAAACTCAATATCACAGTACAAAGAAGAATATTTGGAATTCAATCGCCATAGTTGGCCACCTTTTTTGGTAATTATATTTTTTTATTAATCACCAAAGAAGCAATTACAAAGCAGTAGAGTCATTATCGACTCACTTAGTCTTTACATAATTCTAATTATATCATATACTATGAGCACTACATAGAGCATTACACAATAAGCTGGAAGTTATAAGTTGCTTTCAGTACATAAGCTGCTGCATCTTTTTCCTCATCCCTCCTTGGATTATAATGTTGCAAACACATGCTATTTCTCTTGCAATTTCCTCTATTATTCTCACTATCTTTTCAAATATTCCATTGTTCCTCCCCTTCCATATCCCATAGATGTGTTCTGCATATACCATTTTCAGTATTTTGGCTCTACACGATTTTCAATTGACTTGTGTTACTATCCATGTTAGTATCTATGCATACGAATGCATTGGGTTCACCTGAATCTGTATCCATTGCATGAGCCTTCCCCATACTATTTTGGTAAACCTACATTCACCAAATAAGTGAGAATGTGATTCATCTACTCCATCACATAAACAACATATTGTATTCACTTGAACACCCCAGTTTGCAAGTCTATCTGTTGTCATAAGTCTCTCAAGGTATTGCATCCACATAGTGAATGTTGCCTTAGGCCTAGCTTCTTTATGGAACATTAAGGTTCCATTACACCTTACTATAGCTTCCCAGAATGGCCAAGTATATTTGCTTGGTTTTACTTTTCCTGTTTAGAGCTGTAGGACCTTGCTGAGCCACTTCTCTTGCTTCCATTATCTTTCTCACCATCCTGCTTGTCTATTGAAGAATGTTCATTTCCATTAACCTCTGCCCTTTTATGTAGTAAGTGTGGATCCATTTTATCCACATTTTGTCCTTCTTCTATGCAAGATCCCAATAGACACTGGTGATAGCAGCTTTGTTCTATATTCTGATATTCATTAGATTATACCCTCCAACAAATTTAGGCAAGCACATTCTATCCCAGACTATCAGAGTTCTCTTTGTGATTGTATTAGCACCAGACCAAATATAACTCATGCAATATGATTCTATCAGTTTGATCACTTTAGCTGGTAGTATAAATATTTGGGACCAATAAGACTGGATACCAAATATCACTGATTAGACTAACTGCACCCTTCCAACATAGGATAATTTCTTAGTTGTCCAAGAGGAAATCCTTGCAACTATTCTATCAATCAGTGGTTGCCATTGCATTGCTGATAACTTCTTTGTGTCTAATGGTATGCCCAATTATTTGAAGGGCAACTCCCCAAATGAATACCGAGTGTTCTGCAATATTTCCTATCTTGTATTTTGATCAACTCCTCCAAAATAGATTTCACTCTTGTTGGGATTATCTAGAAGACCAGATGCAGCAGAGAATTTCATAAAGCAAGGATGAAGAATATTGACAGATTTATTATCACCCCTAGCAAATATCAATAGATCATCTGCAAAGCTGAGGTGTATTATATTTAGCTTACAACATCTACGATGAAACTTGTATTCTTGAACATGCTATAACCCTTTGAGCAGCCTGCTTAGGTATTCTATTGCAATCACAAATAGAAATGGTGATATGGGGTCACCCTATCTGAGTCCTTTAGCAGCATCAAACGGCTTTGTTAGCTCCCCATTTATCACGATTGAATAGCTTACTGTTGTTACACAAGCTCTCACCCAGTTATTGAACTTTTTAGGGAAACATAGGTATTCTAACAATTGATTCAAGTACACCCATTCAACTAAATCATATGCTTTCATCATGTCAACCTTCAGCATGCATCTGGGAGATATATGTTTCATGTTATAAGCCTTCACTAATTCATGGGCAAGGATGATGTTATCAGCTATTTTCCTGCCTGGTATAAATCCTACTTGGGCTTCAGAGATGATATGAGGCATGACCTTCTATAGTCTACCAGCTATAACTTTGGAGATAAGCTTGTATAGCAATGTGTAATTGGCAATAGGTCTAAAGTCCTTTATTGTCACTGGATTAGGCACTTTTGGTAGCAATGTGATTGTAGTGCAGTTGATTGCTTGGAACATCTCACCTGTGTGGAAATAATCTTTTACTGCAGCATATACTTTTTCTTTGATCATTGGGCAATATTTTTTGAAGAATTTGCATATACCCATCTATGCTCGGGGCTTTATCACCTCCAATTCCCTTTAGAGCTTGATCAATTTCTTGGTTAGTAATTTTTGCAATCAAGTCTTCCTATTGTTGATGTGTTAGAGTTGACCCTTCTTTCATTATCATCTTATCCACAGCTGGTAGTACCCGAGCTCTTGTTCCCATTAAGCTTTTGTAGAATGCTATAATTTATTCCTTAATATGAGTTTGTGTTGTTATGGTGCCCCCTTCTATAGCTTGCGTTTCCTCTATTTGTTTTCTATGTTGCCTCGCTTTTATTACTGCAGAAAAGAATATGTTGTTGGAATCACCTAGCTTGATCCAGTTTGCTTTTGACTTTTGTTGTAATATTTGTTCTTCCACCATTGAACATGTTTCAAGCTTGTGCAACCATTCTTTCTCTTGACTTTGCAGCAGGTCACTATAATTTTTTTGCATCTGATTTTGAATGTGGTGTATGGCTTGTCTTACTTGTGTTATCTTCCCAGTTACTCCTTTGAACTCAGCTTCATTCAGTATTCTAAATTGATTTTCCATCCTTTTCAGCTTTGTCCAAATGCTCACCATCTTACCCGTTGATTTGATGTTGCTCCATTCCTCCCTAATTATCTTTTCAAACTCAGGATGACTTGTCCATACATTAAAGAATCTGAAAGAGCTCTTGTATAGTTTCCTTGGTTGCCTTATGTTGATAGTCATGGAACTATGATTTGAAATATAAGGTTTCCCATACTCAGTGCTCAGGTGATTGTAGTTCATCATCCATAGATCATTCCCAAACACCATATTTATACGATTCCACACCCTATCATTACCCTCATGCTTGTTAGTCCATGTAAAGTACTCCCCTCTCCATGGTAACTCTGTAACGTCAATATCATAACATAGCTCAGCAAGATCCTTTATGTCAGCACTCTTCACATGCACTTTGGATAATCTGTCTTGAACAGTGAGGATAGCATTAAAGTCTTCCCCTATTAGCCAAGGTCCTGTAATGTTCTGTGCCAATATTTTAATGTGTCCCCATAATTGTTTCTTTTGATCTGCATCATTAAGTCCATACACCACTGTGCAATAATAGTAAATCCCATTCTACTTCCCTTTTATTAAACAATGGAGGAATTGGTCTTGTTTATCTAATGGTTGGACAATATAAACTTGCTCATCCCATAGAATCCATACCCTTCCATTCACAGCATATTCGTAATTTGTTATTTTATTCCATCCAGGTACTATTCTGTTAATCACCTTCCCAGCTTTATTTTCTTTCACTTTTGTTTCAACTAAACTTGCGAGCTTGATTTGTTTATCTCTAATGTACTGCTTTATTTCTTTTTATTTATATCTCTTGTTCAAACCTCTAATGTTCCAGAATAACCAAGTCATTGTTGAATGATTATTCCACCTCTCAAATCAGGTGGCCTGGGTTCCTCCATTCTTCCCTCTTCCTGCTGCAATATCTGAAATACATTTGCTGTAGTTATTGTTGTTCTTTCCAATGTTAGTCTAGTATTGCTGGCCAAGGCTGGCCATTCCTCACTTTGGTCTACATTCTTCATTTCTTTTGCTTTCCCTTTATCCTTTGCCACCTTTTGGTTTCCAGTATTTTTATTGATTGTAGTTGCTTTCTCTTTGTCCTGCCTTATTTGTTTATTAACTCCTTCATTTATCTCCGCTTGCTGTTGTTTTCCCTGCCCTTTAACTTTCCATCTTATGGTAATTTTCCTCTAACTGCATACTGATCTTCTTTGTACTTTCTTTCCCAATGTACAATCATGCCCTATCTTCAAGCAGTTTATACAATACCGTGGTTTCCATTCATATTCCACCTGTAACTGGATCTTTTTCCCCGATGGTTCTTGCAATGCCAATTCAGTTGGAAGCTATTTTGTCACATTAGCTTCCACCAAAATTCTATCATAGGAGATATGAGTCTGTTTGGTGGTTCATTCATTTGCAAATAGTGTTTTCCCAATGGCACTTTCTAGTTTTCTTAGTGTCTTCTTACCCCAGTAGCTCATAGGCAAATTATGGATAGTAATCCACAAAGAAATCTCCATCAGGAACTCCGTCTTAATATCAAATTTTGGTGTCCATTGTTTCAAAATCATTGGTCTACCATTAATATATAGGGTCCTCCATAAAGAATATCTTTCAGATCCCCAATAGTGTCAAACTTTGCTATGTAGTATCCTTCAACATGCAAGTACAAATCAGGTATATTCACTCTACTCCAGACTTTAGCAACATATTTTTCCATGAATTTATACCTTGGCAGATCCCCAATTACATAAATAATTAGGGCACATTCCCATTTCTTATTTGGTTCATCTATTTCTTCTTTATCAACTTTTACAACAATGTTACAATCAACAATTTACGGAGGAATATAAGATAATACCATACCATTTTCTTAAAATATGTTACCAGCCAACAAATTTGCCCAAGTTCTTTCCTTGTCCGATATTGCTGCATATGTTTTTAGATCTTTCTTTTGCTCAATTATTACTGTTCCATTGGTCTTTAGCTCATTTGTTGCTGCTTCCAGCTTATTCTTCATAGCTTCCATATCTGCACTTGCTGGGGTACCTTCACACGAAGATGAGGGTACATGCATCTGCACAACACTTAGATCTATCATTTTCATCGCTCCATTATACTAGGTGCTCCCGATTTCTGAGAATTTTGCTGCATTTGTTGCCCAGCTGGTGTTGTTACTTGCTAATTGGATCCATTAGCTAGGGTATCTGCAATTACAGTTGCACTGATGGCGTTGCTGACCTCACGAGTGGCTCTCATCTTGGTCGACCTCGCTTTCTCGCCATGGCTTCTTCTCACTCTGTGTACGTTAGCATAACGTGCGCTGAGAGCTTAGAGAGAGAAAGCTTCTTTTTACTTGTAATTAGACCAATTTACACAACTTCTGAACCCACGCCTTAGCTGGCCACCCTTTATTAGTGATAATGGGTATATAGAGATGGAAGAGAGAGAAAGGGAGGGAGACGATAAAGTTACTCAAGATAGTGGTTGATGTTGGTGAAAAAGAGATGAGTTGGGAACCGGGAACGATAAGAGCCATTACATAGCCTACTGACCTGAAAATGAATTGGAGGGAAGAGGTAATTGATGTCAAAAAAGTTAGAGGGACATATTTGAAATTTTTATTTTCAATTAGTGCTTTAGTGGTCATTCTTTTGTATTGCAGGTAAAAAGGTATATTTTTCTGGCCAATGCTCATTTGCCAGTACTTTATCATTTGCAGGAAAATTTTAGCAGCAATTAACTTATCAACACTAAATAATTTCCACTAAAAATACTTTTATGGTAGTGCATAACTATCTTGTTCAGAAAATAAAATCTCACATGCCCAGTCGTCTGTGCCATAACTCAACATCATCAGCAATGACACTTAGGCATATTCGATCACCACCATTCAATGAATCAAGGTCTGCAACATAGATGTTCATGAACGTTTTGGCTATCAACACCACTTCACCAGTTTTGATATTGGTGACAGTGCAAGATTTGGACAAGAACTTTACTTTATTTTCCCTTATCACAGATTTGAGACACATTCAACAAACTATAGTTCAAGCCATTCATATGCTACACATTTTAAGTTGTATGGGAGAGTGTTTTGCCAATTTTGCCAATACAAAAATATATCCTTTCTTGCCATTTTAAAGAACACACTCCCACCTTGGAAGGCCTAGAGTGAGAGAAAATTATCCATTCTTCCTGTCATATGTTTAGTGTAGCCGCTATCCATGTAGCATTTTTTACTGCTACCTCTCGCTCCATGTAACGACCCGTCCCGTCGTTACGGGAATTTACCACCCCGTCATGTTGCAATTATATGTTTTATGCTTTTATATCAGTGTTAGAGCCTATCGGGTGAGTTAGGAGTGAATTGAATTGAAAATGAAGCAAATAGCATATTTGAAGGAAGTTTGAATATGGAAAGTCAACCTAGAGTTGACTATCAAGATAGAGTGCTCGAAATCAGATTCTGATGATTCGACTAGTTTCGGGGGATCATTAATGACTTAGGAGAGCAATCGGAATTGAATTTGGAGGGCCGGTGTAGAAATAGGCTTGAATTGGCTAAGGTTGAATTTTGGCGAAATTCGAACGGTAGGTGAGATTTTGATCCGTGGGTCGGAATGGAATTCCGACAATTCCTGTAGCTTTGTTATGTGTTTTTGGATATGTCTACAAATTTTCAGGTCATTCGGACGTCGTTTGGTCGGGTTTTTGATTGAATGAGCAATTCGGAAATTTTGAAGAAACTTAGGCTTGAATCCGTGTGTAATTGGTGATTTTGATGTTTAGGATGGTGTTTTTATGATTGGAACAAGTTCGTATCGTGTGTTGGAGTATGTTGGTGATTTTCGTTAGGGTCCCGAGAGCCTCAGGATGAATTCGGGGTCCAAACGGACCAATTTGTGCCAAAGGCACTACTGTTTCTGCTGCAATAAATGCAGAGAATTTTTGTGCTTCGCGATCGCGAAGCTATGTATGCGATCGCGTAGGGTAAAGTTGGGAAGCTCTGCGATCGCAAGGTTGAGTCTGCGATCGCGTAGTGTATCAGAGTGAGGCCGGAAATTTGTTCTTCGCGATCGCGGGAAGAGTGATGCGATCGCGTAAGGTCGACTGGTTGTGCATCGCGATCGCGGGTGTATTGATGCGATCGCGTAGGGTCGTTAAGTGGGTCACTGCGATCGCGTCCAGGTTCACGCGATCGCGTAGAGGAAAAGTTGGCAGCCCAGGATTTGTGCATCGCGATCGCGAGCCCAGTGCTGCGATCGCGTAAAGTTAAATGTTCAGGCAGTAAGTTTAATTGCAGAGTAGAGGGCTTACGGGTTCATATACCCAAAATACCATTTTTGAGCCCTAGAGAGAAGAAAGCACGAGAAAACGCTGGGAAATCATCGGGTATTCATCGGAGGTAAGTTCCTTGACTCAAAAACATCATTTTGTGGTAGAATTAACATCAATCTTCATGAATTTGGGTAGACATTGTGAATGATTGTGGCATAGATATTGAAAACGAAAATTTGGGTTTTGAAAGGCCAATCGAACTCCGATTTTGGTAAATTTGATATGTATGGACTCGTGGCGAGACGAGGATTCTGGAAATATGAGTTTCGAAATTTTTCGAGATGTGGGCCCGGGGCTCGGGTTTTGCAAATTTCGTGATTTTTGATATTTTTCGAGTTCTTTCGATTGGGTGATGTTCCATTATCCTATTTTGATATATTTGTGCTGATTTGTGCTAGTTTTTACGTGCGTGGATGCCGGTTCAAGGAGCTAAGGCGTCACGGGCATGAGCTTTCGTCGGTTCGAGGTGGGTAATACTTGTAAATGATGTCCTGAGGGTTAGTAAACCCCGGACTTGCACATCTTAGTGCTGTGTTGAGGTGACTTGCACGTCGGATAACGGGCGTGGGGTAGATCACCATTGGGGATCGTGACTTGGTCCATCCCGCGTAATAAATAATAACACCTAATTGTTGAAATGAATTGGACTAATTATCATGTTTGGGCTTCGTGCCAATTATTTGAATCCTTCAGGGATTAGTATCACTGTTTTGATAACACTGTGCATATTTTATTCTAAATTTAAGGTTTAAAATGGTATTTTTGCTATTCAGCATTTTTATAAGGTTGTAAAAAACTTGAACAAGGTCTTAATAACATTTTTAGCTATGAGCTAATATGATATTGTTGCCGTACGGCTTTCTTGATTATTTGTTAGACCGATTGGGGCCGAGGGCCATATGTTAGGGCATGACATTTTATGTGAGCATATGCATACACATGCATGGATCGGACTGCACGCCGCAGTGGTATACGGATCGGGTTGCGCGCCGCAGCAGGTGTGATATTAATATTGTGCTTGGGCTGTAGGAGCCCCTCCGGAGTCTGAACCCCCACAGTGAGCACGGGTACCCAAATTGGATCGGGCTACACGCCGTAGCGGTCATATGCATTGCATGGCATACATACATTGGTTTACGTGTACTACGTGGCATAACATTCAACACTCATACATTACTGGCACACATGCATTAGTTGCCTTATTGACCAGATCTCCCGGTGTAAATTGATAAGGAGTGCTGAGCCCGAGGGGCTGATTTGAGTGCGGACTTGCACTGCGCTTGAGATTGTATCCAGGTATTGGTATATTATTATGAAAGAAAGTAGCTAAAATTGAGATTTCTAAATAATCTACTCACATATGCTTGAAAGGAATAAAAAGATAGTTCCGTATTGTGTAGCATGAGATAGTGCCTATCGTGGTTTTCTTCCCTTCAGCATTATTTACTTTTATTACTGTTGAGTTGGAAGTACTCACACCCGACTTCCTGCACCTTGTGTGCTTTTGGACAGTCGAGGTAGCTGCCAGCGTTCGCAGGACCTGATTCTCCAGTTTGTCTATATTTTGTTCTGATCATCCCACACTTGTGCACAGTTATATTCACTATTTACACTAGTATATTCCGTAGAGGATCATGACTCTTGACCCTTCGGTCTATGGGAGTTGGCACGTGTTGGGACTTGGTTCCCTGTTTTTAATATGTATCTATCGCTGTTGAATTATTTCCGTATGCTTAAATTGGATAAAGTGAGCTTATGGCTCCGTGATTGTTGTTAATTGGTCAGGCTGGCCTAGCAGTGTGCTGGGCGCCATCACGACCGGATTTGGGGTCGTGACAAGTTGGTATCAGAGCCTAGGTTTACTAGCCTCATGAGTCTTGAGCCGGTTAGTAGAGTCTTGTGGATCGGTACGGGGATGCCTGTACTTATCCTCGAGAGGCTACGAACCTTTAGGAAACACTTCACATTTCTTGGAATTCTTATCGTGCGCACTTGATTCAGCTTGAGATATAATTTTGAAATTCCTTCCGCACGTCTGTGTACGCATCGAGCGCTCAGTAATATAATTTGCCTTGATGGCTTATGATTCCCCAATCGAGGGACGAGATATAATCTCCATGAATTCATATTGGGCTAGTTGGGAGGACTCGAGGCCAGATCCTTGTCTATGGCTCGAGCACCAAGGTACTAATTTCGCGAGCCGGTATTATGAAGTTCATACGATCGGTATTGATCTTTATTGTGATTTGATATTGTGAGCACATGATTTTTGCACCAGGCAAATAATTCCAAAATTAAAATAAATATATTTTTGAGTGCAATTAATCGCTTTGTTTGAAATTAGTTATATTTTTGTGTGTGTGAATAAGTAAAAATTAGAAAAAATCAAAAAAATAGCAGTAATTAGTTTGTTAGTTAGTTAATTAGAAAAATTAGCAAAATAGCTTAAATAGGAGAAAATAAAGGAAAAAATAGCAGAAAAATTGCAAAAAATATTAGAAAATTAGAGTAATTATTAGATTAGGATTTATAATTTTTCATAAAAGAAAAGAAAAAAAAATATAAAAGAAAGTGCATAAAATTCATTAAAACCAGAAAATACAAAAAAATAGATATATATATACAGGTATAATGAATTGGGCTAACTGAGAAGCCCAATATGCCAAGCCCAGTCACCTGGCCCGCCTGGCTTTTAATCGTGTTGATCATGGCCGTTCGTTTTGGTGTATCTAACGGCCGAGAATATTAAGGGAATTATTTGGTTTAATTAATTGCCGAGATTTAATCTCAGCCGTTCATGTGATTTGATCCAAAGGTGTGAGACCTTAGTCTCATTAGAAGCAAAACGGCGGCGTTTAAGTAACGCCCATTTAAAGCCGTTGATCTTGATCAAATGGACGGTTGAGATTATCTGGGACGTGTGGCCTATATAAAGGCCTTGTCTGAAGACGGCCGTTCATTTTACCCAATTCAAAACCCTAAAGCCGGCCGCCTCTCTTCTCCCTGTCTTCATCTCCTTCTTCAAACCTCAGAAACCCTAGGCGGCCATGGCGGCCACCACCCTCCACGGTGGTCGCCGGCCCTTCTAATCCCTTCCTATCTTCTTCTCCTTCTTCTTCACTCATAACACACCCAAAAAAACCCAGAAAACCCCCTGTTCTTCGAAGTCCCGGTCACCGGAATCTTCGCCGGTGACCACCAAAGTATGAGAACCCACCTGAAACCAATACCATTCGACGCCTTTTCATGAGATCTACCCAACCATACTAGCCTCCACCCTCGAATGTCCCTTGAACGCTTCGAATATCCCGAAAAGGGTCGTCGGAACCCTAACTCCGGCGACCCCAAGTTCGAACCCCAATCAAGACCTCACCTTTACCACCTCCAAAACACCCCTCTGCAATCGAAAATCAAAAAAGGCTCCCCCTTTTGAGCCTTAGAAGAAAATCAGAAAAGAAAATCAAAAAAAAAAAGATCCAGAAAAAAAAAAAAAAAAAAAGAAAAGAAGGAATAAAAAGAGCCGGAGAGTCTGAGGGAATGAAAAGGAAAAGAAAAGAGTTAGGAAGCTCGGGGGACCGGCCCCGCAAGCTAAGTCCCCGCCCCTTTAATTTTCTTTAGTTTATTAGGATAGGTCTTGATTTCTTACATGTTTGAGTCCTGACTTCTATGATTTTGTGTTTGCATGATAAGTATAGATTGTTCTTATTGATATCTTGTTCCGTTTCTGTTTGTTTATTTCAGTTCTGTTTTAATACGCCCTGTATATCCTTGCCTTGCATGTTCTGATTCATATGTTAGTTGTAAGGCTATTTTGGTTCTCTTTTGGTGATTCTGTTCTTATCTCGAACTTAAGCTTCACACACTAGTATAGGATCCTGTATATCCTCTTCTGTTAACCTGTTTCCTTTTTTAAATTCTTGATTAGTTCCTTTGAACATGTTAGTCATAGGGTTATGTGGATTTTATGATTTTTATCTCTTGTTATCTCAATCCTATGCTTCTCATGTTAGTCTAGGACCCTCCTGCTTATCTTCTGATGCTGTGAGTCTTTATCTATTTCTCTGTAGCCACCCTGACTCTTTAACTTGTTCATCTCCTGTGTGTCCCTGTGTCCTTTTGGGTTTGTTAAGTGATAGAACTCTATCTGTTATATGCATGGTTTGATCACATGGCTTTTTGCTCCAAAATTGAGAAGTTCATCCTTTTGTGTCATTTTAACTGTTGAGTGCTGATTCATGGCAAAAGCATGACCTTTGATCTTTGTCTTATGTTGAAATCAGGCTTAAGTTATTATGACCACTCTTGTTGCCTTTGACTGTAATAATTCATAGAACTGGGGTTCTTTCTAGCCTTCAGGGATTAGTTTTTCTACTGTTATCAAGCATGTCTAGTGCATGTACTGGTTTAAGTGTTTAATTCTCAATTAGGATTTTCCATGATCTTGGTATTTCCCTACATTAGCCTGGTTCTAATATTGACCATTGATTCTCATGTCTGATCAAGCTATGTTTAAGTTTAACTGTTTGTGAGAATTGAATTTGGTACCTATATGTTCATGAATCTTGAGTATGCTTTGGGTCTTTCAATGAATCATCTAGCATGAACTGGTTGCAATTGGGTCTGCTTGATGTCATTTAACACTTTGGTATATGAAATTGAGTCATAAAAGTTGATTAATTAAGATTCATCATTATCAAACCTGCCTTCTGAGTTTTAATTGATTGATAAACATTGCTTGGTTTCATATGACTATGTGTGTATTTGAATGTCAAAATGACTGAATTTGCATCAGGTTTATTGTTAGTAGGAATACTGTTAAATGCCTTTCATACTTTAGGAGGATTGGTTATAGCTGTAGTTCTAGGTTCTATAAGTGGTTAGTTTTAAAATAGGACTAAAACTGAAAATGATCATAATTAGGCTATAGGTTTAATAATTGGCCTAAGAATGGTCAACCTTGCAAAGGGTTGACCAATTCTGTGAGCCCTAACACACAGCTCACTGTTTAACAGTGGCTGGTTGTGCAAAGGGCTATGTCTGCAAATGCAGACTAGCCCAGGCTCTATATTGAGCCCCGAACAGCAAAGTGGCCAAACCTGTAAAGGTTTTGGGCCTAGCTGTTCAGTATATGGCTTTAATAGCCCAAGCTAAGTCTCAACTTGAGACTGGCTAACTTTTAAATAGGTTAAGTATAACAATAAAACAGGCTATGCCTGCAATTAGCTTTAATTAGGAATAAATTGGTCCTAATTGACTGAAATTAGTTTAAAAGTGGCTAAAATTGAAATAGCTCTTAAGAATAAAACTGGCCAGCCCTTAAATACTAATGCTAGGGCTGGCTATTAGTTAAATAAGTTCAAAGAAGCTGAAAATTAACCTAGGCAGGTCTAGTAAATCAGCAGTGGCATTCAGGGCATAATTGGAAATCAAATAGGTAAAATGGTGAATAGTGTGAAACATAAGAGGGTAGGGGAGTCATTGGTACCCCTGATTTCTGCAATTTTGCAGAGATTTAAGGGTATAATGGTCTCCCTAAAATGGGAAATCTGTAAAAATCTCCATCCCTTAGGGCTATACTAGTAAAAACCCCTTAAAAGGAATCTTTGGAACCTTCCAGCACATGCTGGAAGGATTTCTGGTAACGGAATTGGGGGGTTAAGTGTACATTTCACAAATTTTAGAGGGGAAAAGTTGGGATTAATCCCATAACTTTCTCCCCAAGTTTTCAGCCTTTAGTTAGCTATAAATACACCAAGAAAGGGGCTGAAAAAAGGGGGATTCCACTGGTTCCAAAATCTGAGTAATATTAGCAATATATCTGGGATTTCACTGAAGAGTAATCTGGAAAATACATTGAAATTGAAATTCATTAGATACAAAAAGATTGAGAGAGAGAATTAGCAATAGAATAGTAAGATTTTCTGGGTCTTCTAGCGGATTTCACTGGGTTATCTACTTAAGCCTTCTCTGTTTGTTGTGGACTCGTTTGTTGCTGTGTGCTGTGCCTTCTTCTCACTGTTGCATTGGTCGTTTGAGTCCTTGCTGTTATTTGCTTCTTGCTTGTCTCCCTAGACTCATTGGTCCTTTCTATTTGATCCAGGTACACTTTTCTATTTTTGATGAAGATGTAATTGCTGGAATGCTGTAATGGAATGAAGTGCCTGTTTAATCCTCTTGCCATTTTGTATTATTCAATTAGTAGCCTAATTGTAATAGTGTAATAAGCTGAAGAACAAGAACAAGAACAATGTAATAGTAGTAGTATAATGGTAATGTAGTATAAGTCACTTAGTTAATTAGGCAAAACCTTTAAAACAAAGTCTAATGGCCATATCATGAGTAAGTGACAATCATGGTCACATAGTTAATTCATTTCATTAATCAGTCAACTTAAAATTAGTTAAGGAAAAGAAACCATCGGATAAGGCTGATAATTGGAATGCGATTGGCTTGATAGTAGTGAGTGAATTCGATTAGTGTTAAGGTCAGTGTTTGATCGTACACATGAAGTAATATCTGGGTTAAGTCATATTAGAATCCGTAATTGTATATACATATTCATGAGTTTAATTCACAGGATTAATCAGTAGCGAAATAGTATAGCTGTGAATAACCCGTACCTTCTCGTGTATATATGGAGTTAAAAGTTCACTGATCCCAGCTAATAATCAATCCATTGGTTAGTATAGATTCTTTGTTAAAAATCAAAAAAAAAATAGAAATAGTCTTGTAATTCTCTGTTAGTAGACAGTTTTTATTTCCCAATTTGTATTACAATTTCAATTGATCAATAAAAGGAATTTGACTCTTTCTTTGAGTTCAAACGTATGTATTCTTTTACCTTCTCTGTTATTATTGGTTTTGGGCTTAACTCACAATATAGGCTTGAACCATGGCATACTTCACTTGTTACTCAAACCTGAAGACGGTCTGGGCCTTAAAGGCCTGGACCGATGCTGGTCCATGTTGAGCGAAACGAAAGAAGACCAGGCCCAATAAGTAATAAGAATTCGACGGGCCTGGATTATTATAGTAATAGCATACGATTAAGGAAGAAACAAATATAGAAAACTTAGCCAAATGTTAGTATCCTTTAAAGAATAATTTGGGACGAGCCTCGCCCGAATAACACCGGGCCCCCTATTTAATAATAAGATAATAAAGTAGATTCGGGAAAGCTAATAGCAAACTTCATAGCTTCTCCCAAAAGACTTAAAAGCCGATAAACATTACTTTAGGGCACGATTTAATATACCTTCCTATGAATGAGTGTGCACTTGGTGCGACTCGAATTCAAATCTCGGTAAAGCTGAAATACACCGAAAGTCATAGGCGTACTGGTTGCGGTATGACTCGAGGCGTGTTTTCGCGATACCGCAAATTCCCTAAAAATTTAACGTAAAAAAGCGCATTATGTTGTTAAAATCTATAACTGAGTCAAACAAAAGTCAAAAACAACAGTGGAGCGACCGTGCTAAAACCACGGAATCCGGGAGTGCCTAACACCTTCTCCCGGGTTAACAGAGTTCCTTATCCGGACCTTTGCTTCGCAGACATTCATAAGAGTCAAAATTCCTCGGATTCGGGATTAACCGGTGACTTGGGACACCATTGTCATTCCCAAGTGGCGACTCTGATTAATCTCTAATAAAATCCCGAACCGATTGTCCTTAAATTGGAAAAACTCCTTCCCTTACGTTATTTTATCCGTCTTGGGTAATTGAGCGTCGGGGTATACCCTACAAGTGTATTTATACACCTTACGCATGTGCGGGGTAGTAAAAAGGGAGGTGTGACAGCTCTGGCGACTCTGCTGGGGACCCAACCCTGAATTTCGATTTCAGGGTTTAAGAACTCGAGCTCCTTAGAACTGCCGTTTGTGTTTTTGTTTGACTTCATTATATGATTTGAATAACATGCTATGTGCTTTATCGCTTTGATATTATGTGGACTGTATATAAAATTGTGCCGAAAACCCTTCTCTCTTCTTCCTCGGGGATGTGCTTACTGGTTGAGACTCCCCTTTCTGTTAAAAGTCACCTTAAATTAAGAAAACAGAGGCCGGATAAGTTACAAAGCCGATTGACTCCGCGAGTCACCGGTACGTAGCCCCCTCCTCGATTCGAGTTGTCCGCTCGGGTACACGGTCTAGCAATCCATGAAACCGTAAGATTTTGAACATAGGTCTAGGACGATTATTTGCATCATATTTGACTTAGGGGACTCAACACAGGGGTTGGGTCCGTCTAGGACAGGTGACCCGGTATTGAAAAGACCGAGCATGCTATGTGTTGCATTTTATTGTCCTTGATCGTTATGCGGACCGGTGAAAATCCCGAGATTGGAAAATTGTTGAAAAGGAAAAAGAGAGAGAGGAAAATAATGATTTATAGAAAATAGGTATCCCGAAAATTTGAAAATTTGCAAAAAAATAGGTGGAACATTTTTGAAATAAGTGGTCAAATAATCTGACCGAACTACGCAGGTTTGATTCTCGCCATTAGGTGGGATACGTAGGCAACCCTTAAACGGGTCCAACCACACTTTTAGAAAAAGACCAAAAAGATTTTCTTTTCAAATAATCGAGGTGATTGCTATTTTTGGAAATGGTCGAATGTTCCGAAAGGACGACGGAAGGCTTGTTTTTGCAAAAATGGCCACTTCGAAAATTATTTTCCTTTTCTTTCATTCAAAATTGAAAACTTGCATTGAAAAAGATTTTTCCTTTTCTAAATAAAATCACCTTAATAAATGTGCAGGACGAGCACGATGATGAATGAACAATTTTCCCTAAATAAAATCCCTTTGGAGTTGAGGTTATGGTGGCAGGACATGGGATCCGATGGTCAAGACTGGGTCAAAAAGTACTTGAAAGGCCTTACGGGGTTACTTGAAATAGTTCCTCGAGGTGATGTAATCCGAGCGTTGGTCTCGTTTTGGGATTCGGCACACAACGTATTTCATTTCCCAGATTTTGAGCTTACCCCTACTTTGGAAGAGATTGCCTTCTATATTGGGAAGACCGAGGTTCCGCTGAAAGGAAAATACCCGGTATCTCCGAGGATGGTGACAGTACATCGTTTCCTCGACTCTTTGAAAATCGCCCGGAATGTTCATAATGAAGATCTGGCCAATGAATTTTGTTCTTTAAGCTTCATCTACAACAGGTTTGGACACGTTGGGGGTTTCAACGACCCAACCAACAAATTATGCTGTAAGTCCAACCGGGCGAAATGGGAAGAACACCGGAGGTTCGCATTTTTGGTGGCATTTCTTGGAGTTGTTGTATTCCCGAGGAAAGATGGCCATATCAATATAAAAGTCGCCGGGGTAGCTACCACACTGATAGTGCAAGAAAACTGTACTTTGGCCCCAATGATTGTTGCGGATATCTATCGAGCTCTGACCGCGTGCAAAGCGGGGGCTACTTTCTTCGAAGGGTGTAACTTGATCTTGCAAATCTGGCTAATTGAGCATCTGTGCCACCACCCTTCATTCTCGAGCTATGGTTCGGCCGATCGGACATGTTTGGAAGAGTTCAATGCGAGGACAAAAGAAGTAAAGTTGCCCGAGGGAGTCCAAGGCTGGATTGTGTATTTTCGATCACTAACCGACGGTCAAATTGATTGGACGTATGACTGGTTACCTCTTGACGAGGTAATATACATGCCAACGGAGGGATCGCCGTTTTTGATCATGGGTTTGAAGAGTATACAACCTTATGCTCCATACAGAGCTTTGCGACAGTTGGGTCGGTGTCAGATTATTCCGAGGGATGGAGACCTCAGTGTGCAGGCCGTGGAGATTGGTCCAGACGGGCAATTCCCGGAAGCAAAAATCCGGCAAATTTGGAACGAATGCCAGAATCTGAAGATTGATACTTGTGTGCCAAATAGAGCAAAAGGGGAGATATCACCTGGATACTCCACCTGGTACCGACGAGGGGTTGAACACGAACGTCTTTCAAAGAGACCTCACTTGCAAGACCTGATAGAGCAATCCGAGGAAAATCTGAAATGGGCGGCCAAGGAGAAAGAATATAAGGCCAAAATCAGTCTGTTGGAAGATAAGTTGAGAAATCTTCATTTCGAAAGCGGCTTACAAGCAACATCCGATGAAGGGGAAAAGAAACAGCTGAAAAAAGAAAATGATATGTTGAAGGCTCAAATAGCTCAAATGAAAATTGCATCCGAGACCCCAGTTCGTTCAGCCCGCGATGAAAAGTTAATTGAGATTCTTCGCCGGAAAGTGAATGACTACAGCTTTGATTTGGACGTAGCTGAAAAAGAGTTAGCCAAGGCTCGGAAGGAAATGGACAAAGACGCCGAGGACAGAGCCAAGTTGGTCCGGCAGCTACAAGGCAAGCATGATGTTGAAATAGCTCAGCTTAGAAAGAAAATGATCTCAGCCACAGTCCAAAGTAACAAGATTATCAAAGATCTTGAAGAAGAAAGAGAATATTGCTACATGACCATGGGTAGATTAAAATTGGAGCTACAACAGGCGCAAAAGGACAACCAACATGTCTTGGACGCTCGTAATCAGCAAATAAGCCGTCTATTGCAAGAAAAAGGGGTCATCAGAGAAAAGATTGTTCGCATCGCCCAGTATATCACCCGAAAGACTCAGCTTTGCGAAGATATGACTCGGAGGACTTTTGTTTCTGCAGTGAAGTTTTTTGTACAACAAGTCATGGCCGACCTGGATAGGCTTCAAAGGGGTTTAGCATATAGGCCCGCGGCAAGGCCGAACGATGCCTCGCGGGCACTAGGTGCATTAATGTACTCTTAGGTCATGCATCGTCTTTATTTTTATTTTTCTTTTCCTCTTCTTAAACATCGCTTTGTAATCAAGGTTTTGACTTATCAATGAGAAAACAAAGTGTTGTTACCAATTCTTTTTACTTTATGTCATTTCCTTTATATCCGCTAGGCAAATAAATAGGAGCGTAATCATGAAAACGATAATGAAAAAGAAAGAAAAAGCAAGAAAAGAAAAGAAAAGAAAAAAAAAAGAAAAAAAAAGAGAGCAAGAAAAGAGAAAAAGCAAGAAAAGAGAAAAAGCAAAAAAAAAGAAAAGAAAAGAAAAGAAGAAAAGAAAGAAAGAAAACAAAAGAGCGGAAAAAGAAAAGATGATTGAAGTGAGCAACGGCCGGGATGATGCATAACGACTCGAGCGAATGTGTTTGTTTTTAAAGTCGTTACATCTTATTCATGCGCTAACAACTAATAAGTGTTGATGTTTGTGAGTCCAGATTTTCTAGGCAACTGGCATACTGGCTACCCACTCATACAACACCATATCTAAAAAGATGACAAAGGCTGTATCCCAGGAGATCGAGGCGACCATTGTAGACCCCGCTCACGAAGAAGAGATCGTGGATGTGACAGGGATGAAAGAAGAAATGTACAAGTTAAGACAGCAGATGGCTGAAATGTACCAGGCTTGGTCGAGAGGTCAACCACTACCAGCCTATCCCGCTAACCCTGCATATGTCCCCCCAGCCAATCCTAACCCTGAGCCACCAACATTAAACTCATCCTCCACCTACCCCGACTACCCTCACTACTATGCCTCCACCTCCCAAATGCCACCACCTCCAACCAAGCAAGCACCACCTCCTGTACCACAAGTTGCTCCTGTATACGTGGCACCTCCGCCCGCTATTATCCACAAGTCTTCTAGTGAACCTATGTTCCATATCCAGGATTCTCACTATTACCCTCCGGAGCCGACTTTCAGGCAACACGAGTCTCACGCTCCTATGATAGAAGCAAGTGCCGGGCAGGAAGAGATGGCTCGGAAAGTCAAGAGTCTTGAGAATGCTTTCCGCAATATGCAAGGGCTGGGAGGGCAAGTAAGTGTAGCCTACAAAGACCTGTGTTTGTTCCCTGAGGTGCAGCTTCCTGCAGGATTTAAGTTGCCCAAGTTCGACATGTACAATGGACACGGGGATCCTGTAGCTCATCTAAGAGGATACTGTAGTAAGATGAGAGGCGCGGGAGGTAGAGATGAATTGTTGATGGCGTACTTTAGCCAAAGTTTGAGTGGATCGGCTCTGGAATGGTATACCCGACAGGACCATACAAGATGGTTCGTTTGGGATGACTTAGCGCAAGCTTTCGCTAGTCATTTTCAGTACAATCTGGAGATCATACCCGACAGGTTATCCCTTACCAAGCTGGAGAAAAAGCCAGGAGAGAGCTTTAGAGAATACGGTTTTAGATGGAGGGAACAAGCCGCTAGAGTGGATCCACCGATGAAAGAGGGAGAGATGGTGGATTGTTTTCTGCAAGCTTTGGATCCAACATACTACGGCCATCTAGTGTCAGGCAATTGGAAAGAGTTTCATCGAAGTTGTGAAAATGGGAAGTTTTGTAGAAGAGGGTTTGAAGACAAACAAGATTATGAGTTTTTCGGCTATCAAAGCCACCAATCAAGCTATACAGAGTGGAAGTGGAGGAGTGATGGGAAAGAAGAAGAAAGAGGAAGTATCAACCATTGAAAGCAGGCCCTGGAGTCGCAACACACATTATAACCCACCCAGACCTTACCGCCAACACTCACCAAGCCCGTCAACCCCATATAATCCACCACCACCATCTTACCCGCCAAATCCCTACAATGCACCAAGCCCATATAACCCACCACCACTACCATACACACCAACTGTCCCGCATTACCATCACCCTCAAACCCAAGCTTATCCACCACCACCACCACCCCACGTATGGAGAGCTCAAGCTCCACACAATGTGTACCATACCCAAAACACATACCCAACCCCTAAACCTTACCGAAACCAGAATAGACCCAGGCCGGACGCTGATTGGAGAAACAAAGCAAGAAGAACATTCACTCCTCTCGGAGAGTCATATACCAGTCTTTTCCACAGGTTGAAAGAATTGGGGATGGTGAGACCAATCGCACCAAAAAATCCGAACCCACCCCCGAAAAATCTTGATTCTTCCGTCAAATGTGAATATTGTTCAGGAACGTTGGGCCACGATACTGAGAAGTGTTGGCAATTAAAGAATGCCATTCAAGATCTTATCGATGAGAGGAGAATTGAAGTGCAGGCTCCCGAGGCCCCAAACATTACCCAGAATCCATTGCCAAATCACCACGAAACGAATATGATAGAACTGGTGCAGGATGATGGCAATCAAAAACCATCTCAAGCCGTCATGATGATAAAGTCGAGTGACAAGCTAGAAAAGGAAGTTGTGAAGGAGAAAGCGATTGTTGAGAAACCAAAGCCAGTAGTGATGGGAAGTCTGAAAGTGGTAGTGCCAGGTGCAAAGACAACTGTGACTGTGAAGGGTGCAAGTGCAGAGCCAGTGATCATAAAACCAGTAGTGCAAATGCCAGTGGTAAGTACCAGGACTGTGCCTTGGAACTATAACAAGGTAACAGTAGTTTACAAGGGAAGAGAGATTTCTGGTGAAATTAATGAAACGCATGGACTCACACGATCTGGAAGGTGTTTTGCTCCAGAGGAGCTGAGAAAGATGAAAGTGGTGAAAGAAAGTCAATTGAAAAAGCCAGTGTCGGAAGAGGAAGCAGAAGAGTTTCTTAAGAAAATGAAGTCACAAGAGTACTCGGTGGTTGAGCAATTAAGAAAGACCCCGGCCCAAATTTCTCTGTTATCTTTGTTGATACATTCAGAGGAGCACCGGAAGGCTCTTATGAAGATTCTAAATGAGGCTCATGTTCCGGAGAAGATTTCGGTGTGTCATTTGGAGAAGATTACCAGCAAAATTTTCGAGTCTAATAGAATCACCTTCTCTGATAGGGAGTTGCCAGTGGAAGGAACTGAACACAATAAAGCATTATACCTCACAGTGAAGAGTGAAGAGTCAGTCGTGACCAGGGTATTGATTGACAATGGATCGAGCGCGAATATTTGTCCGCTGTCAACTTTAGGGAAGCTGAACATTAGCCCGGATAGAATCCGGAGAAACAATATCAATGTGAGAGGGTTTGACGGCGGAGGTAAGAACACGTTGGGGGATATTATTTTGGAAGTGACCATCGGTCCCGTTGATTTTACGATGGAGTTCCAAGTGCTCGATATTGCCGTATCATATAACTTGCTGTTAGGTCGACCCTGGATTCATGCGGCCAAAGCGGTGCCATCTTCTCTACACCAGATGGTCAAGTTTGAATGGGAGCAGCAAGAGATTTTTGTACACGGAGAGGAAAATGCTTGTAATGTGGTAGCACCTTTTGACGGTACTGACGGGGATAGAGGTCCTTGGGTCTACCAAGTGACGGATGCTGTCGTGGTGAATAGAGTTGCTGAAGGTGAAAAGTTACCAACCCCTATGATGGCACCAACTGCTATAATGGTGGCCAAAGAAATGCTGAAAAATGGATTTGCACCGGGGAGGGGATTAGGCAAAACACTGCAGGGAGTCATCCAGCCAGTTCAGCTTTCGGAGAATAAAGGTACATTCGGCTTAGGGTTCAAACCCACTTTTGCCGATATCCAAAGAGCCTCTAAAGCCAAGAGAAACTGGACCTTGCCCAAACCCATACCCAAATTATCCGACATCTTTATCAGGCCTGGTACAAAATATCAACCATCTGCTGCAGCAAAGTGCATTGAGACCCAACTTGATGAAGAAATGCTTGGTTTTAAGAAATTGTTTTGGGAGGTGAATACGATTGAAGCAAGGGAAGGCACGAGCAACATGGACGTGCAATTTGTGGGGCCCAGAGTCACATTGAACAATTGGGAAGCTACTCCTTTCCTTATCCGGAAGGAGTCTTGGTAGTTAGCTCAAAATTTCATCATTGTTTCCCCGAAAGTTGTTATTTTATAATTTCCCCATTCCCCCTCATGAAAAAAAAAATCACCATGTATCCCGAACATTGTTCGTTTCTTTTATTAATGAAATGCGGTTTTTCCTTTTTCTTCACTTTTGCCTTATTTTTCTTTATTTTTCCTTTTGTACAGTTTTGCATGTGTTGATTCCAATGCCATGTCATGCGTGAAGGATTCTAGACCCAGTTCCGACAATCACGCTACTATACAAGAAATCGAGGAAGATAGTGAAATAGAATGTGAGGATGAGGAAGCCCTGGAGGAAATAAGTAAGGACATGAAACAATACGAGGAAAAACCCAAGCCGAATCTGAGTGATACGGAATCTGTAAACTTGGGGAGCGAAGATGATGTCCGAGAAACAAAGATTAGTGTACATTTGGAGGCGCCCCTTAGGGATGAATTGATAAGGCTGTTACATGAATTCAAGGACATTTTTGCTTGGTCCTATGATGACATGCCTGGGCTCAGTACTGATTTGGTGGTACACAAGTTGCCTATATACTCTGAATGCCGGCCGGTGAAACAAAAGCCGAGGAAATTCAAAACGGACATTAGCGTGAAGATAAAAGAAGAGGTGAATAAGCAGTTTGAGGCAAAGGTCATAAGAGTTACCAAATACCCCACCTGGTTGGCAAATATTGTGCCGGTCCCAAAGAAAGATGGCAAAACCAGAGTGTGTGTAGACTATAGAGACCTCAATAAAGCTAGTCCGAAGGATGACTTTCCATTGCCAAACATTCACATATTGATCGACAATTGCGCCAAGCATGAAATCGGTTCGTTTGTGGACTGTTATGCGAGTTATCATCAGATCCTGATGGATGAAGAAGACGCTGAGAAAACTGCCTTCATTACACCTTGGGGAACGTATTGTTACAGAGTAATGCCGTTTGGTAGAATGCCGGGGCAACTTACATGAGGGCAATGACCACAATTTTTCATGATATGATGCATAGAGAAATTGAAGTATATGTGGACGATGTCATCATAAAGTCCAGAAAACAACCTGATCACGTGAAAGATTTGAGGAAGTTTTTCCAAAGACTCCGGAGGTACAATCTAAAACTCAATCCGGCGAAGTGTGCTTTTGGAGTGCCTTCAGGGAAACTACTGGGGTTTATTATAAGTCGGCGAGGTATTGAACTAGATCCGTCAAAGATCAAGGCTATTCAAAGTCTACCTCCGCCGAAAAACAAGAAGGAGGTCATGAGCTTATTAGGAAGGTTGAATTACATTAGTCGGTTCATTGCTCAATTGACATCAACATGCGAGCCGATCTTCAAGTTGTTGAAGAAAGATGCAGCAGTGAAATGGACCGACGAGTGTCAGGAAGCCTTTGACAAGATCAAGGAATATTTGGCTAATCCTCCGGTGTTAGTACCTCCAGAACCAGGGCGTCCTCTGATTTTGTATTTGACGGTGCTAGATAACTCTTTTGGTTGTGTATTGGGTCAGCATGATGAGACAGGCAAGAAAGAACAAGCCATCTACTACCTCAGCAAAAAGTTTACATCCTACGAGGTGAAGTATACCCAACTGGAGAGAACTTGTTGTGCATTGATTTGGGTGGCTCAGAAGCTAAAGCATTATTTGTCGACATACACTACGTACTTGATATCACGATTGGATCCTCTCAAGTATATCTTTCAGAAGCCCATGCCTACGGGAAGACTGGCCAAATGGCAGATTCTGCTCACAGAATTTGACATTGTTTATGTAACTCGTACGGCAATGAAGGCACAAGCTATTGCGGATCACTTAGCCGAGAATCCGGTGGATGATGAATATGAACCACTGAAAACATACTTTCCGGATGAAGAGGCAATGCTTGTCGAGGAGATGGAGCAAGAGGAAAGGCCGGGATGGAAAATGTACTTTGATGGAGCCGTTAACAGCAGGGGCGTTGGTATCGGAGCGGTACTTATTTCAGGTACGGGTCAACACTATCCCGTTACAGCTCAGCTTCGATTTTTCTGTACCAACAATATGGCCGAATATGAGGCGTGCATCTTGGGATTAAGGATGGCGATTGACATGGGTATTCAAGAAATTTTGGTCATGGGTGATTCGGATCTCTTGGTACACCAAATTCAAGGGGAATGGGAGACACGAGATTTGAAATTGATACCATATCGGTATTGTTTGCACGAGTTGTCTCAAAGATTCCAATCTATAGAATTCAAGCATATCCCGAGAATGCACAATGAGATTGCAGATGCTTTGGCCACATTGTCCTCTATGTTGCATCATCCGGACAAGACATATATAGATCCACTCCAGATCCAAGTCCGAGATCAGAATGCTTATTGTTTCGCTGTGGAAGAAGAGTCGGATGGAGAGCCGTGGTATCATGATATTAGAGAATACTTGAAAGCTGGCAAATACCCGGAGCAAGCCACTGGAGACCAGAAGAGAGCCATCAGGCGTCTAGCCAATGGATTTTTCTTCAGTGGAGGAGTGGTATACAAAAGAACACCGGATCTGGGTTTATTGAGATGCGTGGATGCACAACAAGCAGATGAGATCATGATTGAAGTACATGCTGGAGTATGCGGACCCCACATGAGCGGATATGTTTTAGCAAAGAAGATTTTGAGAGCAGGGGTACTACTGGCTCACGATGGAGCGTGATTGTATCAGGTATGTAAAGAAATGCCATCAATGCCAGGTACATGGGGATCTGATCCACTCCCCGCCTTATGAGTTGCACACAATGTCGGCACCTTGGCCCTTTGTTGCTTGGGGCATGGATGTCATCGGCCCAATAGATCCAGCCGCTTCTAATGGGCACAGGTTTATCCTAGTTGCAATTGATTATTTCACCAAGTGGGTCGAAGCTAAGACATTCAAGGCGGTGACGAAGAAAGCGGTGGTGGATTTTGTGCACGAGAATATCATATGCCGATTTGGAATCCCCAAAGTGATTATCACGGACAATGGAGCCAATTTAAACAGTCATCTCATGGCGGAGGTCTGTGAAAGGTTTAAGATCACGCACCGTAATTCCACACCTTACAGGCCGAAGGCAAATGGTGCAGTAGAAGCGGCAAATAAAAACATCAAGAAGATTCTCCGGAAAATGGTGGAGGGATCCAGGCAGTGGCATGAAAAGTTACCCTTTGCTCTCATGGGATACCGCACGACGGTACGTACTTCTATCGGAACCACGCCTTATACCCTAGTGTATGGAACAGAGGCCGTTATACCCGCAGAAATAGAAATACCGTCATTGCGAATTATAGCCGAATCCGAGATAGATGACGATGAATGGGTAAAGGCCCGGTTAGAACAGTTGAATTTGATTGATGAGAAGAGATTGGCCGCAGTCTGCCATGGACAGTTGTATCAACGGAGAATGGCCAGAGCATATAATAAGAAGGTACGACCTCGAAAGTTTGAAGTTGGACAAGTGGTATTGAGGCGTATCTTACCACATTGGGCAGAGGCAAAAGGCAAGTTTGCACCGAATTGGCAGGGACCGTTCGTGGTATCACGGGTGTTGTCCAATGGAGCATTATACTTAACCGATGTTGAAGGAAAGTGCGTAGAGACTGCTATCAATTCAGATGCAGAGTCAAAAGATACTATGTATGATTCCTTTTCAATTGTATGTTTTGTATTTTGTTGTGATTTTGGAATTGAAATGACGAAGGCATTTTGTTCTCTATCCAAACACTTTATCCATAGTTAACCCCTTTGAGCCTTAATGAATGAATTCTTTCATATCCCTCTCTCGGAATTGCTTTAGTATAATAAGATCGAAGTTGCCGGAATGAAAAATGAAATGATGGAAAAATGACAAAAAAATGAAAAAAATGAAAAAATGAAAAAAAATGAAAAAAAAAAAGAAAAAGACAAAAATCGGGAAAAAGTCAAAAAGAAATCCATCTAACTTATTGAAGTTGGGTGAACTACGTCTGACTTGATCCCGAAAGGGTACGTAGGCAGCCTCTCTGAGGTTCAGTCACAATAAAGAAAAATCCAAAAAAAATTCCCCACATATTGAAACTGGGGCAGAAGTTATGTTTTAATAATTCCGAGAGTTGTAAATATTTTTAACCCTCGTTGAAATTTTGAGCCTTTATATCTTTCTTTCTTAACCCGTCCAAAAGCCACGTTATAGTCCAAAGAAAGACCTTCTGATCAATTTTGAAATGATAACAAATACAGCGAAGGAGGAGTGAAACATCGGACAATACCCGTGGTAAGAAAACAAAATACAAAAGGGAAAAATGAGAAAAAAAATGAGAGAGTCTCATCAGTGAAAACCTTAATCGGCACTGTGAGATGATTGTGAGGTTGAGAGAATAAATGAGAGAGTTCTATTGGTGAAAACCTTTCGGGGCACCGTAGGGCGATCGTGAGAAAAGAGAAAAGGCAACAAAAAAGAGTATCGGTTTGAGGTCAAAGGCAATTTGGAGTCTGAATAATGATTGGAACGAACTGGGTCAGAGTTTAAATACATGGCATGGTCAGCGGAATCAGCCAGCAAATACCCAGATAAGTTCTTTCATCTCTCCAAAATACCCTTACCTTTCTTTCATTTTCTGCATTTCATTGTTTACCTTTTTGAGAGCTAACTACCAGCTCCTGACAACGGAAGTTGAAACAACACTGGATCAGAAAGGAAAGGAGATTCGGGAAAAGAATAAAGAAGCCTGGCAAGTATGGCCAAAAGAAGAGAAAACAAAACAAAAAGGAAAAAATGAGAAAATACAAAAAGAGTTTGCGTGGGACAAGCAGTTAGAAGTCATGCAACATCAGAAAAGCAAAAACAAAGGAAGCAATAAGAAGCGGGGACGGCAGATGCCAGTTGCCAGCAGTTTATATCTAATAAATTTTGTTTCATGCAGGAACAAATTGTCACTGATCACTTTAAAGTGAATGTGACCAATGTGGAAAATTTAAAATACCAAAAAGAGAAAGTCTGCCGAATAAGTGGAGAAATTCACAGGCAAGAGTTCAGTTGGTAAAAAGAAAATACCAAAAAGAGGAGGTAACATCTTTTAAAATCCATTCCCCGGTCTTCAGGCTGAGGGGATACTGTTTTTCATCTGCATTGCACGTTTAAATTTTGTTAGGCGCCCACCTTCAAATTCGGGAATATTTTCTGCATTCGCATTGCACGTTTAAATTTCTGTTAGGCGCCCACCTTCAAATTCGGGAATATTTTCTGCATTCGCATTGCACGTTTAAATTTCTGTTAGGCGCCCACCTTCAAATTCGGGAATATTTTCTGCATTCGCATTGCACGTTTAAATTTCTGTTAGGCGCCCACCTTCAAATTCGGGAATATTTTCTGCATTCGCATTGCACGTTTAAATTTATGTTAGGCGCCCACCTTCAAATTCGGGAATATTTTCTGCATCGCATTGCACGTTTAAATTTCTGTTAGGCGCCCACCTTCAAATTCGGGAATATTTTCTGCATCCGCATTGCACGTTTAAATTTCTGTTAGGCGCCCACCTTCAAATTCGGGAATATTTTCTGCATTCGCATTGCACGTTTAAATTTCTATTAGGCGCCCACCTTCAAATTCGGGAATATTTTCTGCATCGCATTGCACGTTTAAATTCTGTTAGGCGCCCACCTTCAAATACGGGAATATTTTCCGCATCGCATTGCACGTTTAAATTTCGTTAGGCGCCCACCTTCAAATACGGGAATACTTTTTGCATCCGCATTGCACGTTTAATTTCGTTAGGCGCCCACCTTCAAATTCGGGAATATTTTTCGCATCGCATTGCACGTTTAATTTACGTTAGGCGCCCACCTTCGAATTCGGGAATATTTTTACGCATCGCATTGCACGTTTAATTTCGTTAGGCGCCCACCTTCAAATTCGGGAATATTTTCTCCATCGCATTGCATGTTTAATTTACGTTAGGCGCCCACCTTCAAATTCGGGAATATTTTATGCATTTGCATTGCACGTTTAAATTTCCGTTAGGCGCCCACCTTCAAATTCGGGAATATTTTCTGCATTCGCATTGCACGTTTAAATTTCGTTAGGCGCCCACCTTCAAATTCGGGAATATTTTCTGCATTCGCATTGCACGTTTAAATTTATGTTAGGCGCCCACCTTCAAATTCGGGAATATTTTCTGCATCGCATTGCACGTTTAAATTTCTGTTAGGCGCCCACCTTCAAATACGGGAATATTTTCTGCATCCGCATTGCACGTTTAATTTCTGTTAGGCGCCCACCTTCAAATACGGGAATATTTTTCTGCATCGCATTGCACGTTTAATTTCTGTTAGGCGCCCACCTTCAAATTCGGGAATATTTTCTGCATCGCATTGCATGTTTAATTTCTGTTAGGCGCCCACATTCAAATTCGGGAATATTTTATGCATTTGCATTGCACGTTTAAATTTCTGTTAGGCGCCCACCTTCAAATACGGGAATATTTTCTGCATTTGCATTGCACGTTTAAATTTCTGTTAGGCGCCCACCTTCAAATACGGGAATATTTTCTGCACTTTGCATTGCACGTTTCAATTCCTGTTAGGCGCCCACCTTCAAATACGGGAATATTTTCTGCATTTGCATTGCACGTTTAAATTTCTGTTAGGCGCCCACCTTCAAATACGGGAATATTTTCTGCACTTTGCATTGCACGTTTCAATTTCTGTTAGGCGCCCACCTTCAAATTCGGGAATACTTTTCCGCATCGCATTGCACGTTTAAATTTCTGTTAGGCGCCCACCTTCAAATACGGGAATATTTTTCTGCATCGTCATGGTTTATATATTTAAAAGCCCACACTAGGGCAGAAAAAGAAAAAAAAGAGGTAGTTTGTTGTTTTGTTTTGAGCAGGTTCAGCTCGGGATCAAGAAAAACAAGAAAATCAACAAAAAAGAGAGTCATCAAGAAAACAAGAAAATCAACAAAAAAGAGGAAGATTCTGCATCACCGGAAAGGGAAGAAGAGCAAAAGCTAGATTAGGAGCAATTGTAATTGTAGGATCATAGCTTAGAATAGCTTCTTCATTTTACATTTTCCCCCCCGGTGTAATAAGGAGTAAGTCAGCAGGTCTCAACAGTGTCAATGCAACAGTGAGTCTGGAAGTTTTAAACTGCCAGACCTTCCCGAACTACACTGACTCGATTCCTGTTTAGCCCAGGATATGTAGGCAACCTCTAAAACAGGGTGCGGTCAAAAGGTTTTCAAAAAATGCTTTCACGGAATGTGCCGATGTGCAAAAATCTCTCATTACTGCTCACTTGTCTTTGCACTGAAACTCTTCGTGTTCCCGAGCAAAGAGGGGCAGCTTGTGAGCACATGATTTTTGCACCAGGCAAATAATTCCAAAATTAAAATAAATATATTTTTGAGTGCAATTAATCGCTTTGTTTGAAATTAGTTATATTTTTGTGTGTGTGAATAAGTAAAAATTAGAAAAAATCAAAAAAAATAGCAGTAATTAGTTTGTTAGTTAGTTAATTAGAAAAATTAGCAAAATAGCTTAAATAGGAGAAAATAAAGGAAAAAATAGCAGAAAAATTGCAAAAAATATTAGAAAATTAGAGTAATTAGTAGATTAGGATTTATAATTTTTCATAAAAGAAAAGAAAAAAAAATATAAAAGAAAGTGCATAAAATTCATTAAAACTAGAAAATACAAAAAAAATAGATATATATATACAGGTATAATGAATTGGGCTAACTGAGAAGCCCAATATGCCAAGCCCAGTCACCTGGCCCGCCTGGCTTTTAATCGTGTTGATCATGGCCGTTCGTTTTGGTGTATCTAACGGCCGAGAATATTAAGGGAATTATTTGGTTTAATTAATTGCTGAGATTTAATCTCAGCCGTTCATGTGATTTGATCCAAAGGTGTGAGACCTTAGTCTCATTAGAAGCAAAATGGCGGCGTTTAAGTAACGCCCATTTAAAGCCGTTGATCTTGATCAAATGGACGGTTGAGATTATCTGGGACGTGTGGCCTATATAAAGGCCTTGTCTGAAGACGGCCGTTCATTTTACCCAATTCAAAACCCTAAAGCCGGCCGCCTCTCTTCTCCCTGTCTTCATCTCCTTCTTCAAACCTCAGAAACCCTAGGCGGCCATGGCGGCCACCACCCTCCACGGTGGTCGCCGGCCCTTCTAATCCCTTCCTATCTTCTTCTCCTTCTTCTTCACTCATAACACACCCAAAAAAAACCCAGAAAACCCCCTGTTCTTCGAAGTCCCGGTCACCGGAATCTTCGCCGGTGACCACCAAAGTATGAGAACCCACCTGAAACCAATACCATTCGACGCCTTTTCATGAGATCTACCCAACCATACTAGCCTCCACCCTCGAATGTCCCTTGAACGCTTCGAATATCCCGAAAAGGGTCGTCGGAACCCTAACTCCGGCGACCCCAAGTTCGAACCCCAATCAAGACCTCACCTTTACCACCTCCAAAACACCCCTCTGCAATCGAAAATCAAAAAAGGCTCCCCCTTTTGAGCCTTAGAAGAAAATCAGAGAAAAATCGAAGAAAAAAAGATCCGGAAAAGAATAAGAAAGAAAAAGAAAAGAAGGAATAAAAAGAGCCTGAGAGTCTGAGGGAATGAAAAGGAAAAGAAAAGAGTTAGGAAGCTCGGGGGACCGGCCCCGCAAGCTAAGTCCCCGCCCCTTTAATTTTCTTTAGTTTATTAGGATAGGTCTTGATTTCTTACATGTTTGAGTCCTGACTTCTATGATTTTGTGTTTGCATGATAAGTATAGATTGTTCTTATTGATATCTTGTTCCGTTTCTGTTTGTTTATTTCAGTTCTGTTTTAATACGCCCTGTATATCCTTGCCTTGCATGTTCTGATTCATATGTTAGTTGTAAGGCTATTTTGGTTCTCTTTTGGTGATTCTGTTCTTATCTCGAACTTAAGCTTCACACACTAGTATAGGATCCTGTATATCCTCTTCTGTTAACCTGTTTCCTTTTTTAAATTCTTGATTAGTTCCTTTGAACATGTTAGTCATAGGGTTATGTGGATTTTATGATTTTTATCTCTTGTTATCTCAATCCTATGCTTCTCATGTTAGTCTAGGACCCTCCTGCTTATCTTCTGATGCTGTGAGTCTTTATCTATTTCTCTGTAGCCACCCTGACTCTTTAACTTGTTCATCTCCTGTGTGTCCCTGTGTCCTTTTGGGTTTGTTAAGTGATAGAACTCTATCTGTTATATGCATGGTTTGATCACATGGCTTTTTGCTCCAAAATTGAGAAGTTCATCCTTTTGTGTCATTTTAACTGTTGAGTGCTGATTCATGGCAAAAGCATGACCTTTGATCTTTGTCTTATGTTGAAATCAGGCTTAAGTTATTATGACCACTCTTGTTGCCTTTGACTGTAATAATTCATAGAACTGGGGTTCTTTCTAGCCTTCATGGATTAGTTTTTCTACTGTTATCAAGCATGTCTAGTGCATGTACTGGTTTAAGTGTTTAATTCTCAATTAGGATTTTCCATGATCTTGGTATTTCCCTACATTAGCCTGGTTCTAATATTGACCATTGATTCTCATGTCTGATCAAGCTATGTTTAAGTTTAACTGTTTGTGAGAATTGAATTTGGTACCTATATGTTCATGAATCTTGAGTATGCTTTGGGTCTTTCAATGAATCATCTAGCATGAACTGGTTGCAATTGGGTCTGCTTGATGTCATTTAACACTTTGGTATATGAAATTGAGTCATAAAAGTTGATTAATTAAGATTCATCATTATCAAACCTGCCTTCTGAGTTTTAATTGATTGATAAACATTGCTTGGTTTCATATGACTATGTGTGTATTTGAATGTCAAAATGACTGAATTTGCATCAGGTTTATTGTTAGTAGGAATACTGTTAAATGCCTTTCATACTTTAGGAGGATTGGTTATAGCTGTAGTTCTAGGTTCTATAAGTGGTTAGTTTTAAAATAGGACTAAAACTGAAAATGATCATAATTAGGCTATAGGTTTAATAATTGGCCTAAGAATGGTCAACCTTGCAAAGGGTTGACCAATTCATTGAGCCCTAACACACAGCTCTCTGTTTAACAGTGGCTGGTTGTGCAAAGGGCTATGTCTGCAAATGCAGACTAGCCCAGGCTCTATATTGAGCCCCGAACAGCAAAGTGGCCAAACCTGTAAAGGTTTTGGGCCTAGCTGTTCAGTATATGGCTTTAATAGCCCAAGCTAAGTCTCAACTTGAGACTGGCTAACTTTTAAATAGGTTAAGTATAACAATAAAACAGGCTATGCCTGCAATTAGCTTTAATTAGGAATAAATTGGTCCTAATTGACTGAAATTAGTTTAAAAGTGGCTAAAATTGAAATAGCTCTTAAGAATAAAACTGGCCAGCCCTTAAATACTAATGCTAGGGCTGGCTATTAGTTAAATAAGTTCAAAGAAGCTGAAAATTAACCTAGGCAGGTCTAGTAAATCAGCAGTGGCATTCAGGGCATAATTGGAAATCAAATAGGTAAAATGGTGAATAGTGTGAAACATAAGAGGGTAGGGGAGTCATTGGTACCCCTGATTTCTGCAATTTTGCAGAGATTTAAGGGTATAATGGTCTCCCTAAAATAGGAAATCTGTAAAAATCTCCATCCCTTAGGGCTATACTAGTAAAAACCCCTTAAAAGGAATCTTTGGAACCTTCCAGCACATGCTGGAAGGATTTCTGGTAACAGAATTGGGGGGTTAAGTGTACATTTCACAAATTTTAGGAGGGGGGAAGTGGGATTAATCCCATACTTCCTCCCCAAGTAATCAGCCTTAAAGGTTAGCTATAAATACACCAAGAAAGGGGCTGAAAAAAGGGGGATTCCACTGGTTCCAAAATCTGAGTAATATTAGCAATATATCTGGGATTTCACTGAAGAGTAATCTGGAAAATACATTGAAATTGAAATTCATTAGATACAAAAAGATTGAGAGAGAGAATTAGCAATAGAATAGTAAGATTTTCTGGGTCTTCTAGCGGATTTCACTGGGTTATCTACTTAAGCCTTCTCTGTTTGTTGTGGACTCGTTTGTTGCTGTGTGCTGTGCCTTCTTCTCACTGTTGCATTGGTCGTTTGAGTCCTTGCTGTTATTTGCTTCTTGCTTGTCTCCCTAGACTCATTGGTCCTTTCTATTTGATCCAGGTACACTTTTCTATTTTTGATGAAGATGTAATTGCTGGAATGCTGTAATGGAATGAAGTGCCTGTTTAATCCTCTTGCCATTTTGTATTATTCAATTAGTAGCCTAATTGTAATAGTGTAATAAGCTGAAGAACAAGAACAAGAACAATGTAATAGTAGTAGTATAATGGTAATGTAGTATAAGTCACTTAGTTAATTAGGCAAAACCTTTAAAACAAAGTCTAATGGCCATATCATGAGTAAGTGACAATCATGGTCACATAGTTAATTCATTTCATTAATCAGTCAACTTAAAATTAGTTAAGGAAAAGAAACCATCGGATAAGGCTGATAATTGGAATGCGATTGGCTTGATAGTAGTGAGTGAATTCGATTAGTGTTAAGGTCAGTGTTTGATCGTACACATGAAGTAATATCTGGGTTAAGTCATATTAGAATCCGTAATTGTATATACATATTCATGAGTTTAATTCACAGGATTAATCAGTAGCGAAATAGTATAGCTGTGAATAACCCGTACCTTCTCGTGTATATATGGAGTTAAAAGTTCACTGATCCCAGCTAATAATCAATCCATTGGTTAGTATAGATTCTTTGTTAAAAATAAAAAAAAATAGAAATAGTCTTGTAATTCTCTGTTAGTAGACAGTTTTTATTTCCCAATTTGTATTACAATTTCAATTGATCAATAAAAGGAATTTGACTCTTTCTTTGAGTTCAAACGTATGTATTCTTTTACCTTCTCTGTTATTATTGGTTTTGGGCTTAACTCACAATATAGGCTTGAACCATGGCATACTTCACTTGTTACTCAAACCTGAAGACGGTCTGGGCCTTAAAGGCCTGGACCGATGCTGGTCCATGTTGAGCGAAACGAAAGAAGACCAGGCCCAATAAGTAATAAGAATTCGACGAGCCTGGATTATTATAGTAATAGCATACGATTAAGGAAGAAACAAATATAGAAAACTTAGCCAAATGTTAGTATCCTTTAAAGAATAATTTGGGACGAGCCTCGCCCGAATAACACCGGGCCCCCTATTTAATAATAAGATAATAAAGTAGATTCGGGAAAGCTAATAGCAAACTTCATAGCTTCTCCCAAAAGACTTAAAAGCCGATAAACATTACTTTAGGGCACGATTTAATATACCTTCCTATGAATGAGTGTGCACTTGGTGCGACTCGAATCCAAATCTCGGTAAAGCTGAAATACACCGAAAGTCATAGGCGTACTGGTTGCGGTATGACTCGAGGCGTGTTTTCGCGATACCGCAAATTCCCTAAAAATTTAACGTAAAAAAGCGCATTATGTTGTTAAAATCTATAACTGAGTCAAACAAAAGTCAAAAACGACAGTGGAGCGACCGTGCTAAAACCACGGAATCCGGGAGTGCCTAACACCTTCTCCCGGGTTAACAGAGTTCCTTATCCGGACCTCTGCTTCGCAGACATTCATAAGAGTCAAAAATTCCTCGGATTCGGGATTAACCGGTGACTTGGGACACCATTGTCATTCCCAAGTGGCGACTCTGACTAATCTCTAATAAAATCCCGAACCGATTGTCCTTAAATTGGAAAAACTCCTTCCCTTACGTTATTTTATCCGTCTTGGGTAATTGAGCGTCGGGGTATACCCTACAAGTGTATTTATACACCTTACGCATGTGCGGGGTAGTAAAAAGGGAGGTGTGACAGATATGTAGCCCTAGCTATGGGCGTGAGAAATATGTTCATTGCCTCATAGCGAAAATGTAAAGTGCACTATGTGTAGTGGAACGAGTTTAAACTCAGGAAGACTAAAGTGACTTTGCTATGTGTATCCTGGTGGAAGGTATCGTGATGAAATGCTAAATTGAGAAGAAGTAGGAGGGTTGATCCTCATGTGTAATTGAAAGGTATTTGATATGTGTTATGATTCGAGCAGATACAGCGCAAGTTCAAGTATAAATTGTGATAATATGATTCGTATAGTATTGAGATTTAATGTTGTTGAAATACATTGTGATATCTTGTTGAGTTGTGGATGTATTGTTAGAATGGTTTGGTGATTCTCTCGCAGGTGGATAGGCCAATTTACAAAGGAAACTCTGCCGAAATTTTTGGAAAATTTGGGACTTAGAAAGATTTCTGTCACCTAAAGAGAGTGGGCTTATTGGTGGTGCATGTATATCTGCAAGAATTGCAGAAGAGCTAAGGTCTCCGATGATTCGAGTCTCTGTCAAGGCTTGTAAATGACTTGAGTTTAATCTCATATTAATATTTCGGCATTACTTGAGTAATAATGATATGAGTGGTTGAAAGTGTTTTGATGAATGGCTTCGAGCTAAGTTTGGGAGGTTGCTATTGATTAACTGATTGCACTATTGTGTGCTATGTTGATTCTGTCTCTAAGTATGTTGGGAAATTCTGGTAAAGGTTATGGTGCTTCGTAGATCTGATGAAGTACTAGGGTGTTTTGAACTGATGTTGGTAAAGAATATTCACCGTATAGAAAAGAAAGATAGCTGATTGTATCTGTAAGTAATCACGTTCTGTGATGTCAGAGTTCTAATAAAACACGAGTGGTTCCACTCAATAGGACAGTTGAATTACAGCTGAATAAGGGTGAATGATGCCAAAGAATGGTTTTGCAGTGTTCAAGATTTTGCTTGTAATAGTCATGTGCCTTAAGATTTGTGTATGTGGCTAAAGATGGCGGTTTCGTTAGAGAAGACCAAGGCTTGTGTTATATCATGTGAATGATGGGATTCTAGGTATCCGTATTGGGAAGTAATGATAACAATTTAAAAATCGCGGGAAGTTCATCAAAATAAAGTGTGGTGGAATGTGGTACTTCTGGGAACACTGAGAGAGTATTCGGTGGCCTATGGGCCTTAGACCGTGTGGTCTTGTGTACGAGTCTTGTGTGGTAAAAAGGGTTGAGGCATTGTCGTGCTACAGTAAAGACTGATATGAAATTAGAGATGAATCAGAAAAGAAATTGAGTAAATGGAGCAACTTGTTAATAAACCGAAGCGGTATGATAAGGAATGCGATTAATTCCTGGTATGTGTTTGAAGTAATGAGTCTTGCAGATATTGTGCAACAAAGCTCTTGAGTGCTGGCAGTTGTGTAACTTGATATGGGTATAAGGATTCAGTCCTGGCAGTTTAACTATGCAACGAATGGGAAGAAATAGTTTGTGATGTATTTTATCATGGTTTGAAAGTGAGTATACTCCTGTCGGTATGCGAAGCGTGGAATGTGTAATGAGTTTTCTTCTATATGGGATCACGAAAGTCCTTGACTAGTGGAGTGCGCCGATGTTGAGGCGGAGGAAAGGGATATGAATTTCCATGTTGTCTTAGTGTAATATGGTATACACGATGTGTTATGGAAAGTTGATAATGGTATATTCTAGGTTTTGAGATCAGTTCATAATATATGGGAAGTCATTAAAATTATTTAGCAGCGCGGGCAGCTGCATGTGATTTAAAGAATCGATCTTTCTGGTGATTAAAGAAAATGGTACTGATATTCTAGTAATTTGGCAGGGTATATGGTCCAAAAGGACAAGGCAATGTAAATTGATAATATCCAGTGGTATTCTCTTGTTGGATCGACTATAATAATTGAGTCGTTGATGGCATAGTGAAATTTCTGAATGGTTTTCGTGGTATGAATGGACGCTTGATGTGCGTTATGTATTTGTACAGTGAAGTACGGGATCGGGCATTGTGATTCATGTGTTATATATGTGTTGGAGACTTGAAGTTCTCGTTAGTCCGCCTATGCAGTGGTTGTATATCATGTGTATCGACACCGTTTTGTGATTATCGAAAATCAGAAGCTCTAGTGGCTTTCTCTCTCGGCTTGATATGACGAATTCGAATTATGATACTTGATTGCTGACTGGTTGTTATGGGTCAGATTGTCTAGACTAATGTGATATGGACTATGTCGGAAAATGGCACCAATTGCGTAGCAGAGAGCATCGGAGTATGCTCCAACAGAGCAGTTGTACCCAGGACCAGCGGACGGCTGGTAGGCATTGCTTTGTCAGTTGGACCTTAGCGGCGGATGTCAGTGTAGAGGTATCTACCATTGATTCAGTTCCAGTATTGAGAAACGTTGTCAGATGCATTTCATGTGGCCGAGCTTGAGGCTATATATATATATCTTTGCTATAATAAGAAAAGTCGACTCGATATGCATTTCCTTTTGCGAGATTTATGCGTGGATCGGGTGGCACGTCGCCACGGGTTATTTGGATCGGGTGGCACGCCGCCACAGGTATGGTATCTGGATCGGGTGGCACGCCTCCACGGGTATGTCATTGGAGCGGGTTGCACGCCACAACAGAATATTGTGAAAATATAGTTAGTTATAAGCTACCTGGTATACAATACTTCCTCGCTTCTGAGGAAAAGACCGTTTTGAGTATCGCTTGGCGAATGGCACATCGGTTGTGTCCTTTCAGGATTTGATAGCATACGTTAATTGTTTCACCGTGGGTGAGGTTGATTGCGTGGGTTCAAGACCTAGATCTATGCGTGGCTAACCGTTTTGAGCTTAGTGGCTTGAGGTGCTTCATGAGTAATAATGATGGGTTAGAATCACGAATCGTGGAAAGGCCATGTGATGTTATGACCTCTTGAGGAGGATTCAGGTACTCTATTTCAATAATGCGAGACGCGATCTCAGTTCTATGTTATGATGGCACAGAGGAATTGAATTGCAGCTCTATTTGCTGGAGACAGTTGTCATAAACTGAGCTGTCATGATTCGAGTGTGTGCAGACGTTTCTATTGGAGCCTATGTTGTGCTCGTCGTGGCTTAGGCCGGTGTTGAGGTGTCATATAACTAGTGTGGTGTGTTATAATCAAAATGACCGTTGGAGTTATTAATGAATACGAGCATATTGAATCTTAGCTTGTTAGAAAGGTAAAAATCGAAGTTTGGCTCCGAAACCTATTGTGGTATCAGTTTTAAAAGGGAAATGGATTCACGAATGGTTGACCTGAGAGATGGGTCTGGTATATCGCGTGCTTCAGCTGCCGGGGCGGAAGGATATGGAGGTGTTGGAATAAGACTCTATCTAATGAAAGAGGTTTTCAGCTAGTATTTGGTTATTATGGCCAGTTGTTGTGATTAGAGACTATCGTCTCGAGTGATGGGGTTGTCGATACATCATATGATCTCACCCGGAGTAGTGAATATGGGTTATTGCGGTGGATTCGAGTGTATCCTGAGTATAGGCATGGGATTTGCATTTGGCATATGATTTCGGAAAGTGCAATGTGATTTATGGTTCAGATGGCCTGTGAAATTTTGACTATATGGTGTTCTCGGACTTATGTGAGATAAGGTGACGTATGATCGCCCGAATATATGCTTGGTAAGGTCATTCAGCTATTGGGTTGCTTCTAGTACAACTCTGGGTACGCTCGAGGACGAGCGATTATTAAGTTGGGGAGAATGTAACGACCCGGCCCGTCGTTATGGGAATTTACCACCCCGTCATGTTGCAATTATATGTTTTATGCTTTTATATCAGTGTTAGAGCATATCGGGTGATTTAGGAGTGAATTGAATTGAAAATGAAGCAAATAACATATTTGAAGGAAGTTTGAATATGGAAAGTCAACCTAGAGTTGACTATAGAGTTAGAGTGCTCGGAATCAGATTCTAATGATTCGACTAGTTTCGGGGGATCATTTATGACTTAGGAGAGCAATCGGAATTGAATTTGGAGGCCCGGTGTAGAAATAAGCTTGAATTGGCTAAGGTTGAATTTTGGCGAAATCCGAACGGTAGGTGGGATTTTGATCCGGGGGTCGGAATGGAATTCTGAAAATTCCTGTAGCTTTGTTATGTGGTTTTGGATATGTCTGCAAATTTTCAGGTCATTCGGACGTCGTTTGGTCGGGTTTTTGATTGAATGAGCAATTCGGAAATTTTGAAGAAACTTAGGCTTGAATCCGTGTGTAATTGGTGATTTTGATGTTTAGGATGGTGTTTTTATGATTGGAACAAGTTCGTATCGTGTTTTGGAGTATGTTGGTGGTTTTCGTTAGGGTCCCGGGAGCCTCGGGATGAATTCGGGGGTCCAAACGGACCAATTTGTGCCAAAGGCACTGCTGTTTCTGCTGCACGTAAGAGGAGGATGTTGAGCTCTGCGATCGTGAGGGTGAGTCTGCGATCACGTAGGGTAAAGCTGGGAAGCTCTGCGATCGCAAGGTTGAGTCTGCGATCGCGTAGTGTATCGGAGTGAGGCCGGAAATTTGTTCTTCGCGATCGCGGGAAGAGTGATGCGATCGCGTAAGGTCGACTGGTTGTGCATCGCGATCGCGGGTGTATTGATGCGATCGCGTAGGGTCGTTAAGTGGGTCACTGCGATCGCGTCCAGGTTCACGCGATCGCGTAGAGGAAAAGTTGGCAGCCCAGGATTTGTGCATCGCGATCGCGAGCCCAGTGCTGCGATCGCGTAGAGTTAAATGTTCAGGCAGTAAGTTTAATTGTAGAACAGAGGGCTTAGGAGTTCATATATCCAAAACACCATTTTTGAGCCCTAGAGAGAAGAAAGCACAGAAAAATGCTTGGAAATCATCGGGTATTCATCGGAGGTAAGTTCCTTGACTCAAAAACATCATTTTATGGTAGAATTAATATCAATCTTCATGAATTTGGGTAGAAATTGTGAAGGATTGTGGCATAGATATTGAAAACGAAAATTTGGGTTTTGAAAGGCCAATCGAACTCCGATTTTGGTAAATATTAAATGTATGGACTCATGGCGAGACGAGGATTCTGGAAATATGAGTTTCGAAATTTTTCGAGATGTGGGCCCGGGGCTCGGGTTTTGCAAAGTTCGTGATTTTTGATATTTTTCGAGTTCTTTCGATTGGGTGATGTTCCATTAGCCTATTTTGATATATTTGTGCTAGTTTTTATGTGCGTGGATGCCGGTTCGAGGAGCTAAGGCGTCGCGGGCATGAGCTTTCGTCGGTTCGAGGTGGGTAATACTTGTAAATGATGTCCTGAGGGTTAGTAAACCCCGGACTTGCACATCTTAGTGTTGTGTTGAGGTGACTTGCACGCCGGATAACGGGCGTGGGGTAGAGAACCATTGGGGATCATGACTTGGTCCGTCCCGCGTAATAAATAATAACACCTAATTGTTGAAATGAATTGGACGAATTATCATGTTTGGGCTTCGTGCCAATTATTTGAATCCTTCAGGGATTGGTATCACTGTTTTGATAACACTGTGCATATTTTATTCTAAATTTAAGTTTTAAAATGGTATTTTTGCTATTGAGCATTTTTATAAGGTTATGAAAAACTTGAACAAGGTCTTAATAACATTTTTAGCTGTGAGCTAATATGATATTGTTGCCCGTAGGGCTTTCTTGATTATTTGTTAGGCTGATTGGGGCCGAGGGCCATATGTTAGGGCATGACATTTTATGTGAGCATATGTATACACATGCATGGATCGGACTGCACGCCGCAGTGGTATACGGATCGGGCTGCGCGCCGCAGCAGGTGTGATATTAATATTGTGCTTGGGCTGTAGGAGCCCCTCCGGAGTCTGAACCCCCACAGTGAGCACGGGTACCCAAATTGGATCGGGCTACACGCCGTAGCGGTCATATGCGTTGCATGGCATACATACATTGGTTTACGTGTACTACGTGGCATAACATTCAGTACTCATACATTACTGGCACACATGCATTAGTTGCCTTATTGACCAGATCTCCTGGTGTAAATTGATAAGGAGTGCTGAGCCCGAGGGGCTGATTTGAGTGCGGACTTGCACTACTTGAGATTGTATCCAGGTATTGGTATATTATTATGAAAGAAAGTAGCTAAAATTGAGATTTCTAAATAATCTACTCACATATGCTTGAAAGGAATAAAAAGATAGTTCCGTATTGTGTAGCATGAGATAGTGCCTATCGTGGTTTTCTTCCCTTCAGCATTATTTACTTTTATTACTGCTGAGTTGGAAGTACTTGTCACACCTCCTTTTTCCGCACCCGCGAGAGCACGAGGGAGTTTTTCCAATTAAAGGACAATCGAAACGGGATCAACTTATTTAATTCAGAGTCGCCACTTGGAAAATAATGGTGTCCCAAGTCACCGGTTTGATCCCGAACCGAGGAAAGGTTTGACTCTATATTACGGTCCGCGAACCAGAAATCTGGATAAGGAATTCTGTTAACCCGGGAGAAGGTGTTAGGCATTCCCGGGTTCCGTGGTTCTAGCACGGTCGCTCAATCATCGTATTTGGCCTCTTTATCTGATTTTATAATGTGCTTTAACCTCTGTGCAAATTTTAAATTTTAACCGCTTTTGATTATTATTATTATTATAATTATTATTATTATTATTATTTTAACAAAGAATTGCAACGTTGTGAAAATGTATCTCGAACCACGTCGCACCGGTGCACCCGTGGTTGTCAACACATTTCGACTCCGTTGAGATTTGGATTTGAGTCACATAAATGTGCACTCGAGTTTAAGGAGATAAGATTATTAAATACGCGCCTAAAGATACTAACGCGTTTTGTGTTCGGGAAATGCCGTGGAATCCGCTAAACAGAACATCCCGGAATCTAAACATTTTTCGTAATAATCATCTGTTGAGGGCCCCGCAATTTGCGTGTTATTTTGGCGAGGCTCGTCTCGCTTATTGTTTAAGGGCTCATTACCCTTTTATTGTTTATTGTTTTAAATGAATTACAACGCAGTGGAAACGTATCTCGAACCACGTTGCACCAGTGCACCCGTGACTTTTGACATGTTTCGACTTCGTTGAGATTTAGATTTGGGTCACATAAATGTGCACCCGTATTTGAGAAAGTAGTATTAGAATACGTGATTAAAGCAACTACGCATTTATTATCTTTGGAGAACACCGTAAAATTTGCTATACGGTTGATCCCAAAGTCTAAGTATTTTTATATATATACATTTATGAGGGCCCCGCAATTTGTATAATTTTGTTAGGCGAGGCACACCTCTAATTCTGATTTAAAAGAGAACTACATTCCGCTATATTCATTTAAGAATTAATTCGACATTATTTAGAATATGTTTCAAACCACGCTACATGAAATGCGCCCGTGGTCCATGACACGCTTTATTTAACCTTGTTCAAAATTGGAGTCGGGTCACATGAAATACACCCCCGATTCCTTTAATCTAATTCCGCCGTTCGGTTGAGGAATAAGGAACCAATTTCGATAAGGTGACAAAATCATGCTCAACTATAACCAATTCGAGTAAACATACGAGTAGATAACTAAGTGAGCAAATTCAAGACTACGACGAGCAACTACATAAACAACGGAAGCATAACTAGTTGGCGAGCATGTGAAGGATTAGTTATTTTCATTAGCTAATTTCGACACTACAAGACCACCATTAATTGTGAAATTGCATGTTCAACAGAATCATATATTTACAAAAAATAATCTGAATCATACGAAACTAAATCAAATGCGAAACGATCCAAAATATTAACGAGAAGAACAATATCGGAAAAGAACATGCACCTTTATATCTGCATATTTTTCAACGTACACAATGAGAAAACGAACCTTTTATGACGATCTCAAACCTCGACCTCTCCGGACAGAACTCGAATCAAACGACGACCTCGACTGAAGTTGTACCTCGTCGGACGACGAACATCGACGGAGGGAGCTGGTGGTTCGCTAATGGGCGACGGGCTTGGACTGTGCGTATGGTTGCTGCTGGTTGGCGATGGAGAATGCAGCGGCTGTTCTCTGGGCGTAAGGGCTGGAGTTGTGCGTTGTTTGGACGTAAGGGAGGCTGGGGACGTCGGGGGAAGGGTTGTCGACGAGACTGGGTCTCGTCTGGTGGTTGCTGGCCGGCGAGCGACTGGAGGCGGGTAAGGGTTCGTTGCTAGCATTTTGCCCTTTTTTTTTCAACCTCCGGAGAGGATGAAGCAACCATCTCCTCCTTCTCCGTGTATGTGTATCCGTATATATAAAAAATCTGTATGTTTTCTTCCTTTTCCAAATGAAGCTCCACTCACCTATGCTTTTTCCCGTTTCTTTATTTTGTTCCCATGTTTTTTCGTTTTTCTCTTTTTTAAAATGCATCCCTCATTCTTTGTCCTTATAGATTGTCCATAGGTGTGTGTCGTGTGTGCATGTGATGTGTCTTTGGTTTAGAGGGGATCACATGGGTTATGGGTAGAGTGATGAGTGTGTTTTGTCCGTATTCCCCTTGTGCGGTGGACTAGGGTTATTATGGGCTAGGTCCGGAAATTATAACACCGGGTAGTTTGAACCCGAATATTATTATTTGCCTGGAACCAAGAATAAGAACACGGTGTTATTAATTAATCCTACGTAAGCAAAATAACTATAAGAGTAAGACCGACACCTAAACAAAACTATTTTTATTTTTTTCAAGATTGAAGTAACCACAAAATATTAATTATATTATTTTTGTTTTGTAATTTTCGTTTTTTTTAATAAAGCTAAAAATATAAAGAACTATTTTTGTATTTTTCAAGTTTAAAATGACTACGAAACATTATATTTTTTTTTATTTTTTATCTTAAGGTAAAAATAAAGTAAAAGAGTCAAAATTAGCTAAAATAGCTATATTAAGCCTAAACTAAATATTTTAGCTAAAAATATAAAAAATCTCGGGTAGGGGCAAAATCACGCATCTACAGCTGCCCCTCTTTGACTGAAAACACAAAGAGTTTTCAGACAAAGAACGACTAGATAAATGTTTTGACCCGACCCTTATTCAGAGAGACTAAACTAAAAAGAAGAGGATGTGACCGAACCCTTGTATCTGAGCTGCCTACATATCCTTGGCTATAAAGGAATCAGGCTACGTGTAGTTCGAAAGTGAGTGAGGAAGGGGTATACCGAGGTGGAGAGCCAGTCGAGGTGTCGTTCCGTCGAGGTTTCGTTCCATCGAGGTTCCGGTCCATGGTCCTGCTGTTACATAAAAATTCCAACATGAAAAAGACTAACTAAGCCTATCAACTACTAGTTACAAGATTCCTATCTATAAGTCTTCCGAAGCTTGATCTTGAGTATTGGTTGGTGCTTCATGCGGACTCTAAATTTGAACCTTGATACTTGCTAGTTGTAGGTGCTGCTTTTCGGATCAAGACCAGGTATGCAGTGCTTGTGACCTCAGCCATGTCTTGAACACACCACATCTTTCATCAACTTCTGCACTTGGATTAACTCATTGCCTTTTTTCATTATGACTGACTTCTGTTGAGCATCTCGGACTATTGACTCGCATTCTGGTCGCAAGCTTCTTTTGTTGCTAACTTGCGTTGCACTCCGAAGTGATTTCCCTTACTTGTGATCTTCGAGCTATTCTCCTTCGATGTCTGAATCTATCTTTTCTGATCCTTGTTGCCTTCCTTCTGATTCATGCTGGGGATTTCCGTTACACTCTGTCACTTTTCGATTGTTCACTATCCTTATCAAATCTTGGAAACTGAGATGCCGTTCTGCTTTTCTGGCGGGCTTCTGACTTTAACAACAAACTATAATCATAGATCGCCATTTCATTCTTCAGGCGGGCACCTGACTTCACCAACAAACTTCGAAAATAAATTGCCACTCCATTCTTCAAGTGGGTACCTGATTACCAAAACTTGAAATGTATAGATCGAATGATTGCCATCTCAGGAGAAAAAAAAATTCATCTGACTAAGATTTTGATATCTTAGGAGAAAGATTCATCAGACTAAGACTTTGACGCTAGGAGATAATTCATCAGACTAGAACTTTGATGCTAGGAGATAATTCATCAGACTAGGTCTAAATCATTGTGATCTTAGGAGAAACATTCATCAGACTAAGATTTTGATATCTTGGGAGAAAGATTCATCAGACTAAGATTTTGACGCTAGGAGATAATTCCTCAGACTAGCTCTAAATTGTTGTGATCTCAGGAGAAAGATTCATCAGACTGAGATTTTGATGTCTTAGGAGAAAGATTCATCCGACTAAGACTTTGACGCTAGGAGATAATTCATCAGACTAGGTCTAAATCATTGTGATCTTAGGAGAAAAATTCATCAGACTAAGATTTTGATATCTTAGGAGAAAGATTCATCAGACTAAGATTTTGACGCTAGGAGATAATTCCTCAGACTAGCTCTAAATTGTTGCCTTACTTGAAATCTTCCAATTGTTGCTTCATTCTTCTTGTTGCTTTCATCTAAAAGCTCTAATTGTTGTTTTTCTCTTCCTATTAAATTATCTTTAAATATAACTTCAAAACTAATTCGCCACTCCATTCTTCAGGCGAGCTCCCTGACTTCAACTACAACTCAAAAACTCAATCGCCACTCGATTCTTCAGGCGGGCTCCCTGACTTCAACTATAACTTCAAAACTTAACTCGCCACTCCATTCTTCTGGAGGGCTTCCTGACTTCAACTACAACTTCAAAATAATAACTCGCCACTCCATTCTTCGGGCGGGCTCCCTGACTTCAACTATAACTTCAAAACTAAATCGCCACTCCATTCTTCAGGCGGGCTCCCTGACTTCAACTACAACTTCAAAATAATAACTCGCCACTCCATTCTTCGGGCGGGCTCCCTGACTTCAACTATAACTTCAAAACTAAATCGCCACTCCATTCTTCAGGCGGGCTCCCTGACTTCAACTACAACTTCAAAACTAAATCGCCACTCCATTCTTCAGGCGGGCTCCCTGACTTCAACTGCACTTCAAAATAAATCGCCACTCCATTCTTCAGGTGGGCTCCCTGACTTCAACCACAACTTCAAAACTAAATCGCCACTCCATTCTTCAGGCGGGCTCCCTGACTTCAACTATAACTTCAAAACTAAATCGCCACTCCATTCTTCAGGCGGGCTCCCTGACTTCAACTGCACTTCAAAATAAATCGCCACTCCATTCTTCAGGTGGGCTCCCTGACTTCAACCACAACTTCAAAACTAAATCATCACTCTATTCTTCAGGCGGGCTCCCTGACTTCAACATCAACTCACTAACTCCATCCCATCCTTTCTTCTGAATTGCCTTGTTTCGGAATTGCTTTCCTCCTAGGTCGTGTTATTTTTCCCTTGACTGCTGGGGATATCTTTGGAATTGTTTACTTACCTGCTGGGGATGATGCTGCTGGGGAAGTATTCTTTATTTCCTCTTTTTCTATTTCTTTCACCCTTCGTTCTCTCTCGGACTCGCCGGGGATTGAAATGTCATTAACTGAGGATTACCCTGGGGGGACCCCTTTTCCTTTTCCTTCTTCCCAGACCTCCTCCGGGACTCACGCTTCTGCTTCCTTGAAAAACTTATTGTCACACCTCCCTTTTTACTACCCCAACATGCGTAAGGTGTATAAATACACTTGCAGGGTATACCCCGACGCTCAATTACCCGAGACGGATAAAATAACGTAAGGGAAGGAGTTTTTTCCATTTAAAGGACAATCGGTTCGGGATTTTATTAGAGATTAATCGAGTCGCCACTTGGGAATGACAATGGTGTCCCAAGTCACCGGTTAATCCCGAATCCGAGGAATTTTGACTCTTATAAATGTCCGCGAAGCAGAGATCCGGATAAGGAACTCTGTTAACCCGGGAGAAGGTGTTAGGCACTCCCGGATTCCGTGGTTTCAGCACGGTCGCTCCACTGGCGTTCTTGACTTTCGTTTGACTCAATTATAAGTTTTAAACAACATAATGTGCTTTTACGTTAAATGTTATTTTTTAGGAATTTGCGACATTGCGGAAACACGCCTCGAGTCATACCGCAACCAGTACGCCTATGACTTTTGGTGTATTTCGGCTTTGCCGAGATTTGGATTTGAGTCGCACCAAGTGCACACTCGTTCATAGGAAGGTATATTAAAATCGTGCCTTAAAGTAACGTCTATCGGCTTTTAAATCTTTTGGGAGAAGCTATGGAATTGGCTATTAGCTTTCCCGGGTCTATTTTGTATTATATCATTACTAAATGGGGGCCCCGGTGTTATTCGGGCGAGGCTCGTCCCGATTTTCATTAAAGGATTCGATAATTGTATTTAACTATGTTTTCTACATTTGTTCTTTCCTTAATCGCATTGCTACACTATAGTAATCCAGGCCCATATGATTTCTTGTTTAATTGGGCCTGATCTTCTTTACATTTATATATTTGAACCGTTTGGGTACTCGAAGCCCAGGCTTTTCGACTTCTTCTTGCTGGCTTTGTCAACTTAATATAGCGATTCGGGCCCATAATATACACTAAGCTTAATCTAAATAGCAATTACAGTGATTGAAGTAAAAGAACAGAGACACTCATTTGAAACAAAAGGCATTTTATTTATTCAGTAAAAGATCAATACATCAATTCATCAAATATCAATTACCAAATCAATTACTGGTTTTCATATATCAGGACTAATAGGCTGCTTCTTATTATACTAATGTTTGAAGTCAATACTGAATCTGAGAAGGTGATTTACAGGAAAACTCGAAGAATTACTAACCTAATTAACTGTGAATCTGGACTAATTAATTGACTATATTCATCATTGCATTTCTAGCTAAACATTTTAACACTATAAACTTGGTTCGAATTAAATTGCTTCAATATTCAATTACCTCTTTCTATAGCCTGCTTTTATTTCTGATCCTCGAATTTAGACTAACTATATTCACAATGATTATACAATCTGATTGTTTCATGGTTCGACCTTAAATATCTACAGGTGAATGATTCAAAGACTCATGCATAGTTATACTACTGATTCCATTATGACCCGTTTTATTATCAGGTTATTAGACCTAATCATGAATGGATCACTGCTTGACCTAACGTTTACTATCTATGCTTAAGGGACGACGAATACGTGATTGTGATTGATGAAGCTATATGAGTGAGTAATTACCAGTTCTGAGACCATTATTAGTTAACTTATGTTTTAATGTTATTACCTAATTAACTAAGTGAGGTACTAAATCATACTACTACTATACTACCACTATTGCTAGCTATTACATTGCCTCTGTTCTTTGTTTCCTACTGTTTCATATTACATCAGTCAAGCTATAAATGCTGAAACTAACTAAAGACAATATAAAATCATAACAGGGAAATTAAAAATGAGACTTCATTTCATTATCTCAGCAATTACATCTTCAGTGGATTGAGAAATGTACCTGGGTCAAATGAAAGAACACCAATGAGTCTAAGGGGACAGAAACAAGTAAGTATAGCAAGGACTCAAGCAATGAATGCAACAGTGAGAAGGCACAGCAACAGCAACACAGCAATAGTAGTCGAAAAACCCAGCAACAGCAAGTTAAGAAACCCAGAGAATAATTGAGCAGACGAACCCAGCAATCAACAAAATCAGCAAACTCTCACTCAAAAATTTCAGAAAATCCTATTGCTCTTTTGCTATTTTATCTCTCAAGCTTTGTATGAATTTCAGCTTAGGTGTGTTTTCAGATTACTCCCCAATGGAACCCCCTTTTCAGCCCCTTTTTAAGAGATATTTATAGCTAACCTTTAGGGCTGAATACTTGGGGAGGAAGTATGGGATTAATCCCACTTCCCCTCCCTTCTAAATTTATCCATTCTACACTTTAGTCCATATTTCAGTTACCAGAAACCCTTCCAGCATGTGTTGGAAGGTTCTAAAGATTCTCTTTTATGGCCTTTTACTAGTATGACCTTAGGGGTTTGAGATTTTTACAGATTTCCCATTTTTAGGAGACCATTATACCCCTAAATCTCTACAAAATTGCAGAAATCAGGAGCATGAATGTCCCTATTACCCTCCTAAGTTCTTACTAGTTACTATTTTACCTTTTCAATACCCAATTGTGCCCCTAAGAGCATTGCTGATTTACCAGCTTGCCTAGGGCAGATTTTAGCTAGTTTTGAACCTATTTAACTAATAGCCAGCCCTGACATTAGTATTTAAGGGCTGGCCAGATTTATTTAAAAAACTATTTCAATTTTAGCCACTTTTAAACTAATTCCAGTCAATTAAGACCAATTTATTCTTAATTAAAGCTAATTGCAGGCATAGCCTGTTTTATTGTTATGTTTAAACTATTTAAAAGTTAGCCAGTCTCAAGTTGAGACTTAGCTTGGGCTATCAAAGCCATATACTGAACAGCTGGGCCCAAAACCTTTACAGGTTTGGCCACTTTGCTGTTCAGGGCTCAATATAGAGCTTGGGCCAGTCTGCATTTGCAGACATAACCCTTTGCACAACCAGCCACTGTTTAACATTGAGCTGTGTGTTAGGGCTCACAGAATTGGTCAACCCTTTGCAAGGTTGACCATTCTTAGGCCAATTATTTAACTAACAACCTATTTATGTTCATTTTCAGTTTATACCTATTTAAAAACTAACCACTTTCATAGAACCTAATGCTAACAGCTATAACCAATTCACCTAGGGTTCAAACAGTGTTAATCAAACACTTACACTCAACCAGAACCAGTAAAACTAAATCAGTTTCAACATGGATTGCATATTAAGACACATAAGATCAAACAAAATGTAATAATCAACCAAAACTCAGAGAAGGCAATTGATATGGTTGAATTTCAGTTGATTAATTCACATTATCTAATTTTATGAGACAAAGTATGAATTCATGCTAATTAAGACTTAATAACTACCAGTTCCAGTCACATGAAAGTTTGAACAACTCAGAATCACCAAGGTTCAAGGCATAAACATGCTCAGAATGTTAAACTCTAAGAAACAGGATTCATTTAAGCCCAGAGTACACACAATAGCATATGCATGTTAGCTGATATATCTTTTCAAGTATTAATCCTAGCCTTATGTATATATGTGATGGATCAAGATGAAGATAAAGAAAGGAAGAGACATGAAGAAACAGTGAAGAGGAATCCTAAATCTAGCACAAATGCATGACAAATAAAATGAAGATGGTGAAAAGAAGAACATGGAGAAACAGTGACAAAAGAAACAAGAAAGATCAACCAGGACACTTCAAAAGCAACTTAATGTAATGATGAGAAAAGAATGAAGTTAAGCTACTATCAAAACTATGCATTCATGACAATGGAAGAAGGTTGGACTGTAAGAACTAAACAGATCCAAAGACTATAATATCTACAAGATGGAGGAAACAAAGGGAATTCAAAGTGACTCTTATGACTTAACATGATTGGTAGTAAACAATTATGAAGATGGACAAGATGAAAAAGAAGCCTAATTCTATCATAGATCATCAAAGGCAACAAGAGTGGCCACAATATCTTGAACTTAATTTTAAACAGCAGATACAAATCAAAGATCATGCTTTTGTAGTGAATCAAAACTCAACAGTTAGAATGACAGGGGAAAGATGGCATTTCTGAACTTATAGCAGGGAACCATAGAAACAGGACAATCAACAGATAAAATCCCATTATTAGGCTCAAGAGAAGCAGACAAAGAAACCTTATGATTAATCATTAGAAAAACATGCAAGAGAAGCAATTATATAAGAACCTTATGACTAACATGCGAAGCATAAACTAAGAGTCTACAGGATAGAAAAAGGCATGCTGAGACATTTGAGACAAGAGAAAGCAAAGAAACAAAGATAATAGGACTAACTCAGGATTTCAAACCCTCAAAAATAACAAATCAGAAGAGATGATCATAATAATAAGCAAGCAACAGACATTGGATAAAACACAGAGGGAGAGGAAACGCTTAACATGAGAAAATAACAGAAAAATCTTAAGCTAGCATGTGAAACAAATAATCAGTATAGCAGAGTCAACAATTAACAAGGTAAAACAACAAAAGAAATGTGAACTACAGAACTATGGGGAACATAATCAAGCAACAACTCACAAACGCAAACTAAAATCAGAAAGGCCATAGAAGACATGCTAAACACGGAAATCATAGAAGTCAGGATCAAAACATGTAAGAAATAACAGACATATCCTAATAAACTAAAGAAAACTAAAGGGGCGAGGGACTTAGCTTGCGGGGCCGGTCCCCCGAGCTTCCTATTATTTTTTCTTTTCCTTTTTTATTCTCTCAGACTCTCCTAGACTCTCAGGCCTTCTTCTTGTTTCTCTTTTTTCTTTATTCTTTTCCAGACTTCTCTTTTTTTTTTCAATTTTCTTCTGGTTTTTCTTTCAGGCCTAAAGACGAGGCCTTTTTGAGTTTTGATTGCAGAGGGGTGTTTTGGGGATGGTAAAGGTGAGGTCTTGATTGAGGGTTGAATTTGGGGTCGCCGGAGTTAGGGTTCCGACGACCCTTTTTGGGATATTCGAAACGTTCCAGGGACTTTCGAGGGGAGTGACTAACATGGTTGGATAGATCACGAAGAGACGGTTCGAATGGCATTAGTTTGAGGTGGATTTTCATACTTTGGTGGTCACCGGTGTAACTCCGGTGACCGGGACTTTGAAGAACGGGGTGTTTTTCTGGGGTTTTTGGGTGTACTATGGAATGAAGAAGAAGGAGAAGACGAGGGGAAGGGTGAGAGGAGCCGGCGACCACCGTAGGAGTGGTGGCCGCCATGGCCATCGAGCTTGCAGAGATGAAGAAGATGAAGAACAGAGGCGGCTGTCTTTAGGGTTGTATGTAATGGCTTGTCTCCTTTAGACAAAAGCCATTTATACTCGGACAGGCTGAAGAGATCTGGGCCGTTTGTTGGATGGAGATCAACGGCTCGCAACAGGCGTTACTAAAACGCCGTCGTTCCGTCGCTTATGAGACCCCAAACCTTCGACCCTTGGATTGAATAAAACGGACGGCCAAGATTAATCGTCACATCTTAATTAATTAAAGAAACCAACTAATTATTGGGGCCGTTGGATCAAATACGATGGACGGCTGAGATCAAATCCGCTAAAGGCTTGGATCCGATTTCTTTGGGCCAAAGATCTGGGCCTGCTCACTTCAAATTAAATCAGCCCACCTTATTGTACCACTTGTATTTTTTTGTATTTTTTACGCTTTTTAATTATTTTTATGAATTTTCTTTTATATATTTTTTTCTTTTTCTTTTATGAACAATTACAAAACCTAATTTCCTATTTACTCTAATTTTCTAATATTTTTTGGTAATTTTCTGCTATTTTTCCTAATTTCTACTACTTAAGCTATTTTACTAATTTTCTAATTAACTAAACTAACAAATTAATTACTACTATTTTTTTGATTTTTTCTAATTTCTTACTTATTCAAACACACAAAAATACAACTAATTTCAAGCAAAGCAAGTAATTGCACTCAAAAACATATTTATTTTAATTTTTGAATTATTTGCCTGGTGCAAAAATCATGTGCTCACAACTGCCCCTCTTTGCTCGGGAACACGAAGAGTTTCAGTGCAAAGACAAGTGAGCAGTAATGAGAGATTTTTGCACATTGGCACATTCCGTAAAAGCATTTTTGAAAACCTTTTGACCGCACCTCGCTTTAGAGGTTGCCTACATATCCTGGGCTAAACAGGAATCAGGTCAGTGTAGTTCGGGAAGGTCTGGCAGTTTTAAAACTACCAGACTCACTGTTGCATTGACACTGTTGAGACCCGCTGACTTACTCCTTATTACACCGGGGGGGAAAAATGTAAAATGAAGAAGCTATTCTAAGCTATGATCCTACAATTACAATTGTTCCTAATCTAGCTTTTGCTTTTCTTCCCTTTCCGGTGATGCAGAATCTTCCTTTTTTGTTGATTTTCCTTGATGCTGACTCTCTTTTTTGTTGATTTTCTTGTTTTTTTTTTGTTGTCTCTCTTTTTTTTTGTTGATTTTCTTGATCTCGAAATGAACCTACTTAAAAACAAAACAAACAAAAAACTACCTTTTTTTTTTCTTTTTCTGCCCCAGTGTGGGCTTTTTTTAACTGTATGAACCATGATGTGCAAAAAATATTCCCGTGTTTGAAGGTGGGCGCCTAACGAAATTAAACGTGCAATGCGATGCAGAAAATATTCCCGTATTAGAAGGTGGGCGCCTAACGGAAATTTAAACGTGCAATGCGATGCAGAAAAGTATTCCCGTATTTGAAGGTGGGCGCCTAACTGAATTTAAACGTGCAATGCGATGCAGAAAATATTCCCGTATTTGAAGGTGGGCGCCTAACAGAATTTAAACGTGCAATGCGAATGCAGAAAATATTCCCGTATTTGAAGGTGGGCGCCTAACGGAAATTTAAACGTGCAATGCGATGCAGAAAAGTATTCCCGTATTTGAAGGTGGGCGCCTAACAGAAATTAAACGTGCAATGCGATGCAGAAAATATTCCCGTATTTGAAGGTGGGCGCCTAACAGAAATTAAACGTGCAATGCGAATGCAGAAAATATTCCCGTATTTGAAGGTGGGCGCCTAACAGAATTTAAACGTGCCATGATATGCAAAAATATTCCCGTATTAGAAGGTGGGCGCCTAACAGAAATTAAACGTGCAATGCGATGCAGAAAAGTATTCCCGTATTTGAAGGTGGGCGCCTAACAGAATTGAAACGTGCAATGCGAATGCAGAAAATATTCCCGTATTTGAAGGTGGGCGCCTAACTGAATTTAAACGTGCAATGCGATGCAGAAAATATTCCCGTATTAGAAGGTGGGCGCCTAACGGAATTGAAACGTGCAATGCGATGCAGAAAAGTATTCCCGTATTTGAAGGTGGGCGCCTAACAGAATTTAAACCATGATGATGCAGAAAATATTCCCGTATTTGAAGGTGGGCGCCTAACGGAATTTAAACGTGCAATGTGATGCAGAAAATATTCCCGTATTAGAAGGTGGGCGCCTAACAGAATTTAAACGTGCAATGCGATGCAGAAAATATTCCCGTATTTGAAGGTGGGCGCCTAACAGAAATTAAACGTGCAATGCGAATGCAGAAAATATTCCCGTATTTGAAGGTGGGCGCCTAACAGAAATTAAACGTGCAATGCGATGCAGAAAATATTCCCTCAGCCTGAGGACTGGGGAGTGGATTTTAAAATATGTTACCTCCTCTTTTTGGTATTTTCTTTTACCAACTTATCTCTTGCCTGTGAATTTCTCCACTTATTCGGCAGACTTTCTCTTTTTGGTATTTTAAATTTCCCACATTGGTCACATTCACTTTAAAGTGATTAGTGACAATTTGTTCCTGCATGAAACAAAATTTATTAGATATAAACTGCTGGCAACTGGCATCTGCCGTCCCCACTTCTTATTGCTTCCTTTGTTTTTGCTTTTTCATGTTGCATGGCTTTCAACTTCTTGTCCCTTGCAGACTCTTTTTGTATTTTTTCATTTTTTCCATTTTTGTTTTGTTTTCTTTTTCTTTGGCCATGTTTGCCAAGCTTCTTTATTCCTTTCCCCAATCTTCCATTCTTTCTGATCCAGTGTTATTTCAACTTCCGTCATCAGGAGCTGGTACTTAGCTCTCAAAGGGGTAAACAATGAAATGCAGAAAAAATGAAAGAAAAGTAAGGGTATTTTGGAGAGATGACGGAACTTATCTGGGTATTTGCTGGCTGATTCCGCTGACCATGCCATGTATTTAAACTCCGACCCAGTTCGTTCCAATCATTATTCTGACTCTGAATTGCCTTTGACCCAAACCAATACTCTTTTTTGTTGCCTTTTTCTCTTTTGATAGTCCACACGATCGCCTTACGGTGCCTCGAAAGGTTTTCACCAATAAGACTCTCTCGTTTATTCTCTCAACCTCGCAATCATCTCACAGTGCCGATTAAGGTTTTCACTGATGAGACTCTCTCATTTTATTTCTCTCAACCTCACAATCGTCTCACAGTGCCGGCTAAGGTTTTCACTGATGAGACTCTCTCATTTTTTTTTATTTTTTGTATTTCGTTTTCTGTACCACGGGTATTATCCGATGCTTCGCTTATCCTTCGTTGTATTCGTTGTCATTTCAGAATCGATCAGAAGGTCTTTCTTTGGACTGTAACGTGGCTTTCGGACGGGTTAAGAGAGAAAGATATAAAGGCTCAAAATTTCAACAAGGGTTAAAAATATTTACAACTCTCGGAATTATTAAAACATAACTTCTGCCCCAGTTTCAATATGTGGGGAATTTTTTTTTGATTTTTCCTTTATTGTGACTGAACCTCGGAGAGGCTGCCTACGTACCCTTTCGGGATCAAGTCAGACGTAGTTCATCCAACTTCAAAAGTTAGATGGATTTCTTTTTGACTTTTTCCCGATTTTTGTCTTTTTCTTTTTCTTTTTTTTTTCATCATTTTTTCATTTTTTTTTTCAATTTTCATTTCATTTTTTGTCATTTTTCCATCATTTCATTCTTCATTCTGGCAATTTCGATCTTATTATACTAGAGCAGTTCCGAGAGAGGGATATGAAAGAATTCATTCATTAAGGCTCAAAGGGGTTAACACTGGATAAAGTGTTTGGATAGAGAATAAAATGCCTTCGTCATTTCAATTCCAAAATCACAACAAAATACAAAACATACAATTGAAAAGGAATCATACATAGTATCTTTTGACCGCATCCGAATTGATAGCAGTCTCTACGCACTTTCCTTCAACATCGGTTAAGTATAATGCTCCATTGGACAACACCCGTGATACCACGAACGGTCCCTGCCAATTCGGTGCAAACTTGCCTTTTGCCTCTGCCCAATGTGGTAAGATACGCCTCAATACCAGTTGTCCAACTTCAAACTTTTGAGGTCGTACCTTCTTATTATATGCTCTGGCCATTCTCCGCTGATACAACTGTCCATGGCAGACTACGGCCAATCTCTTCTCGTCAATTAAATTCAACTGTTCTAACCGGGCCTTTACCCATTCATCGTCATCTATCTCAGATTCGGCTATAATTCGCAATGACGGTATTTCTATTTCTGCGGGTATAACGGCCTCTGTTCCATACACCAGGGTATAAGGTGTGGTTCCGATAGAAGTACGTACCGTCGTGCGGTAACCCATGAGAGCAAAGGGTAACTTTTCATGCCATTGCCTGGATCCCTCCACCATTTTTCGGAGAATCTTCCGCTTCTACTGCACCATTTGCCTTCGGCCTGTAAGGTGTGGAATTACGGTGCGTGATCTTAAACCTTTCACAAACTTCTGCCATGAGATGACTGTTTAAATTGGCTCCATTGTCTGTGATAATCACTTTGGGGATTCCAAATCGGCATATGATATTCTCGTGCACAAAATCCACCACCGCTTTCTTCGTCACCGCCTTGAATGTCTTAGCTTCGACCCACTTGGTGAAATAATCAATTGCAACCAGGATAAACCTGTGCCCATTAGAAGCGGCCGGATCTATTGGGCCGATGACATCCATGCCCCAAGCAACAAAGGGCCATGGTGCTGACATTGTGTGCAACTCATAAGGCGGGGAGTGGATCAGATCCCCATGTACCTGGCATTGATGGCATTTCTTTACATACCTGATACAATCACGCTCCATTGTGAGCCAGTAGTACCCAGCTCTCAAGATCTTCTTTGCTAAAACATATCCGCTCATGTGAGGCCCGCATACTCCAACATGTACTTCAATCATAATTTCATCTGCTTGTTGTGCACCTACACACTGCAATAAACCCAAATCTGGTGTTCTTTTGTATACCACTCCTCCACTGAAGAAAAATCCATTGGCTAGACGCCTGATGGCTCTCTTCTGGTCTCCGGTGGCTTGCTCCGGGTATTTGCCAGCTTTCAAGTATTCTCTAATATCATGATACCACGGCTCTCCATCCGACTCTTCTTCCACAGTGAAGCAATAAGCATTCTGATCTCGGACTTGGATCTGGAGTGGATCTATATATGTCTTGTCCGGATGATGCAACATAGAGGACAGTGTGGCCAAAGCATCTGCAATCTCATTGTGCATTCTCGGGATGTGCTTGAATTCTATAGACTGGAATCTTTGAGACAACTCGTGCAAACAATACCGATATGGTATCAATTTCAAATCTCGTGTCTCCCATTCCCCTTGAATTTGGTGTACCAAGAGATCCGAATCACCCATGACCAAAATCTCTTGAATACCCATGTCAATCGCCATCCTTAATCCCAAGATGCACGCCTCATATTCGGCCATATTGTTGGTACAGAAAAATCGACGCTGAGCTGTGACGGGATAGTGTTGTCCCATACTTGAAATAAGTACCGCTCCGATACCAACGCCCCTGCTGTTGACGGCTCCGTCAAAGTACATTTTCCATCCTGATCTCTCCTCTTGCTCCGTCTCCTCGACAAGCATTGCCTCTTCATCCGGAAAGTATGTTTTCAATGGCTCATACTCATCATCCACCGGATTCTCAGCTAAGTGGTCCGCAATAGCTTGTGCCTTCATTGCCGTACGAGTTACATAAATAATGTCAAATTCTGTGAGCAGAATCTGCCATTTGGCCAATCTTCCCGTAGGCATGGGCTTCTGAAATATGTACTTGAGGGGATCCAGTCGTGATATCAAGTACGTAGTGTATGCTGACAAATAATGCTTTAGCTTCTGAGCCACCCAAATCAATGCACAACAAGTTCTCTCCAATTGGGTATACTTCACCTCGTAAGATGTAAACTTTTTGCTGAGGTAGTAGATGGCTTGTTCTTTCTTGCCTGTCTCATCATGTTGACCCAGTACACAACCGAAAGAGTTATCTAGCACCGTCAAATACAAAATCAGAGGACGCCCTGGTTCTGGAGGAACTAACACCGGAGGATTGGCCAAATATTCCTTGATCTTGTCGAAGGCTTCCTGACATTCGTCGGTCCATTTCACTGCCGCATCTTTCTTCAACAACTTGAAGATCGGCTCGCATGTTGATGTCAATTGAGCAATGAACCGACTAATGTAATTCAACCTTCCTAATAAGCTCATGACCTCCTTCTTGTTTTTCGGCGGAGGTAGACTTTGAATAGCCTTGATCTTTGACGGATCTAGTTCAATACCTCGCCGACTTACAATAAACCCCAGTAGTTTCCCTGAAGGCACTCCAAAAGCACACTTCGCCGGATTGAGTTTTAGATTGTACCTCCGGAGTCTTTGGAAAAACTTCCTCAAATCTTTCACGTGATCAGGTTGTTTTCTGGACTTTATGATGACATCGTCCACATATACTTCAATTTCTCTATGCATCATATCATGAAACATAGTGGTCATTGCTCTCATGTAAGTCGCCCCGGCATTCTTCAATCCAAATGGCATTACTCTGTAACAGTACGTTCCCCAAGGTGTAATGAAGGCAGTTTTCTCAGCATCTTCTTCGTCCATCAGGATCTGGTGATAACCCGCATAACAGTCCACAAACGAACCGATTTCATGCTTGGCGCAATTGTCGATCAATATGTGAATGTTTGGCAATGGAAAGTCATCCTTCGGACTGGCTTTATTGAGGTCTCTATAGTCTACACACACTCTGGTTTTGCCATCTTTCTTTGGGACCGGCACAACATTTGCCAACCAGGTGGGGTATTTGGTAACTCTTATGACCTTTGCCTCAAACTCCTTATTCACCTCTTCTTTTATCTTCACGCTAATGTCCGTTTTGAATTTCCTCAGCTTTTGTTTCACTGGCCGGCATTCCGAGTAGATAGGCAACTTGTGTACCACCAGATCTGTGCTAAGCTCGGGCATGTCATCATAGGACCAGGCAAAGATGTCCTTAAATTCATGTAACAACCTTATCAATTCATCCCTGAGGGGTGCCTCCAAATGCACACTAATCTTTGTTTCTCGGACATCATCTTCGCTCCCCAAGTTTACAGATTCCGTATCACTCAGGATTCGGCTTGGGTTTTTCCTCGTATTGTTTCATGTCCTTACTTATTTCCTCCAGGGCTTCCTCATCCTCACATTCTATTTCACTATCTTCCTCGATTTCTTGTATAGTAGCGTGATTGTCGGAACTGGGTCTAGAATCCTTCACGCATGACATGGCATTGGAATCAACACATGCAAAACTGTACAAAAGGAAAAATAAAGAAAAATAAGGCAAAAGTGAAGAAAAAGGAAAAACTGCATTTCATTAATAAAAAGAAACGAACAATGTTCGGGATACATGGTGATGATTTTTTTCATGAGGGGAATGGGGAAAATAACAACTTTTGGGGAAGCAATGATGAAATTTTGAGCTAACTACCAAGACTCCTTCCTGATAAGGAAAGGAGTAGCCTCCCAATTGTTCAATGTAACTCCAGGCCCCACAAATTGCACGTCCATGTTGCTCGTGCCTTCCCCTGCTTCAATCGTATTCACCTCCCAAAACAATTTCTTAAAACCAAGCATTTCTTCATCAAGTTGGGTCTCAATGCACTTTGCTGCAGCAGATGGTTGATATTTTGTACCAGGCCTGATAAAGATGTCGGATAATTTGGGTATGGGTTTGGGCAAGGTCCAGTTTTTCTTGGCTTTAGAGGCTCTTTGGATATCGGCAAAAGTGGGTTTGAACCCTAAGCCGAATGTACCTTTATTCTCCGGAAGCTGAACTGGTTGAGTGACTCCCTGCAGTGTTTTGCCTAATCCCCTTCCCGGTGCAAATCCGTTCCTCAGCATTTCTCTGGCCACCATTATAGCAGTTGGTGCCAACATCGGGGTGGATAATTTTTCTCCTTCTGCAACTCTATTCACCTCAACAGCATCCGTCACTTGGTAGACCCAAGGACCCCTATCCCCATCAATACCGTCAAAAGGTGCTACCACATTACAAGCATTTTCCTCTCCGTGTACAACAATCTCTTGCTGCTCCCATTCAAACTTGACCATCTGGTGTAGAGAAGATGGTACCGCTTTGGCCGCATGAATCCAGGGTCGACCTAATAGCAAGTTATATGATACGGCGATGTCGAGCACTTGGAACTCCATTGTAAAATCAACGGGACCGATGGTCACTTCCAAAATAATATCTCCCAGCGTGTTCTTACCTCCGCCGTCAAACCCTCTCACATTGATATTGTTTCTCCGGATTCTATCCGGGCTAATGTTCAGCTTCCCTAAAGTTGACAGCGGACAAATATTCGCGCTCGATCCATTGTCAATCAATACCCTGGTCACGACTGACTCTTCACTCTTCACTGTGAGGTATAATGCTTTATTGTGTTCGGTTCCTTCCGCCGGCAGCTCCTTATCAGAGAAGGTGATTCTATTAGACTCGAAAATTTTGCTGGTAATCTTCTCCAAATGACACACTGAAATCTTCTCCGGAACGTGAGCCTCATTTAGAATCTTCATAAGAGCCTTCCGGTGCTCCTCTAAATGTATCAACAAAGATAACAGAGAAATTTGGGCCGGGGTCTTTCTTAACTGCTCAACCACCGAGTACTCTTGTGACTTTATTTTCTTAAGAAATTCTTCTAATTCCTCCTCCGACACTGGCTTTTTCAATTGACTTTCTTTCACCGCTTTCATCTTTCTCAGCTCCTCTGGAGCAAAACACCTTCCAGGATCGTGTGAGTCCATGCGTTTCATTAATTTCACCAGAAATCTCTTTTCCCTTGTAAACTACTGTTACCTTGTTATAGTTCCAAGGCACAGTCCTGGTACTTACCACTGGCATTTGCACTACTGGTTTTATGATCACTGGCTCTGCACTTGCACCCTTCACAGTCACAGTTGTCTTTGCACCTGGCACTACCACTTTCAGACTTCCCATTACTACTGGCTTTGGTTTCTCAATTACTTGCTTTGCTTGAAATTAGTTATATTTTTGTGTGTTTGAATAAGTAAGAAATTAGAAAAATCAAAAAAAAATATAGTAGTAATTAATTTGTTAGTTTAGTTAATTAGAAAATTAGTAAAATAGCTTAAGTAGTAGAAATTAGGAAAAATAGCAGAAAATTACCAAAAAATACTAGGAAATTAGAGTAGGTAGTAAATTAGGATTTATAATTTTTCATAAAAGAAAAGAAAAAAAAAGTATAAAAAGAAAATACATAAAAATTGATTAACATCAGAAAAATACAAAAATACATAAGTTTAATAAAATTGGGCCAGTTGAAATTCGTGTGTCTGGCCCAGTGAATTAGCCCAGTAATTTGGCCCGCCTGGCCTTCTATTTGTTTTGATCATGGCCATTCATTTTGGTGTATCTAACGGCCGAGAATATTAGGGAAGTTATTTGGTTTAATTAATGCTGAGATTTAATCTCAGCCGTTCGTTCAATGTGATCCAAGGGTGTGAGACCTTAGTCTCATAAGTGGCAAACGACGTCGTATAAGTAACGCTAGTAACAGCCGTTGATCTTCATCAGATCAACGGCCAGGATCACCTTAGCTTCGTCGCCTATATAAGGCTTTTGTCCGAAAGGGGTGGCCATTTTGCCAAATTCACAACCCTAGCCGCCTTAACCTCTTCGTCTCCCTCACCTCTTCATCTTCTTCATCTCTGACGGCCATGGCGGCCACCACTCCTACGGTGGTCGCCGGCTCCTCTTACTACTCCCCTCTTCTTCTCCTTCTTCTTCATTTCATAATACCCCAAAACCCCAGAAAAAATACCACCGTTCTTCAAAGTCCCGGTCACCGGAGTTACACCGGTGACCACCAAAGTATGAGAACCGCTTCCAAACCAATGCCGTTCTATTCTTCTCCATGAGATCTACCCACCCATACCACTGGTTCCCCTCGAATGTCCTTCAAACTTCTCGAATATCCCGAAGAAGGTCGTCGGAACCCTAACTCCGGCGACCCCAAGTTCAACCCCCAATCAAGACTTGTCCTTTACCATCCCCAAAACACCCCTTTTGCAATCAAAACTCAAAAGGCCTCGTCTTTAGGCCTAAAAGAAAAACCAGAAGAAAATTGAAAGAAAAAGAGCTCTGAAAATGAATAAAGAAGAAAAAGAAACAAGAAGAAAGGTCTGGGAGGGTCTGAGATTAAAGAAAAGAAAAGAAAAAGGGAATAGGAAGCTCGGGGGACAGGCCCCGCAAGCTAAGTCCCTGACCCTTATATGCTTTCTCTTTGCTTGATTTTGTGTTGTTTGTTTGCTATCTCTGCATGTGTTTAGATGCTCTTCTATGGTTTTTGCTTTCACATGATAGTTTAGGGTTTATTCTTGCTAATAGTTTAGGGTTTATGCTCGGTGATTGCTCTGTTGCTTGTTATTTCATTATGCCTATCTTTTATTACTATTCTGTTTCTGAGCATGTTAGTGTTAATATTCTCTATCTTGTTTATTCTCATGCTCATCCTGATTCGTTGTGTTCTGCCTGTGAGTTAAAATACCTATCTATCTTCTGTGTATATTGTCTTTTAATCTGGTAGGTTTACAAGCATGATTGCTCTTCTCTTCATGATGCCTTACATGCCTAATCGTTTAGTCATTGTTATTAAGTTTTATCTGGTTTGTTTGAATCTGCTTCTCTATTTTTGAAGATTTGACTTGGATAACCTTAGTTAGTATTAGAATACTTCATCTGGTTAATCTTTAGTAGTCCTTTTGTCATCTTGCATGTTTTGATTCTAATACTATGTTTAATTGTCACTCAGCTTTGCATTAGATTACTTTTTGTTGGCTTACAGTACCTCTACTGTTTTTCTTTCTGTATCTTCGTATGTTTAGTCTTGGTAAAAGCTTGGCTATCTCTGTTCATCTCTTATATCAAGTTATCTGGGGTTCACTTCTTTGCTCACATTCTGATGGTCTTATTTGTGTTCATTTTAGTGCAAGTCTAGTATTCTTGTCATATCATCTCTCATATGTTTTATTTGATGAATGAGTATGCCAATTTGGGGTCTGTTTCTCTTCATGTTACCCTCATATGATAGACTTAGGTTTCTCTTTTCACTGTTTCTCCATGCTCTTCTTGTCATCATCTTCATCTCATTTGTCATGCATTTGTGCTAGAATTAGGAATGTTGTTCTTTGCTTCTTCATGGCTTTCCTGTTCTCCATCCCCACTCTTAACAGGCATATATCAAGCTAGGGTAGCACTTAAAAATGAATTCTAATTACCCTGCTTAGGTTAGTTGAACCATGTTGACTGTTTCATAAGAATCTATGCTTATATGTGTTTGTGCCCTGAACCTTTGGTGATTCTGAGTTGTTCAAACTTTCATGTGACTTGAATTGGTAGTTATTAAGTCTTAATTAGCATGATTTCATACTTTGTCTCATAAAATTAGATAATGTGAATTAATCAACTGAAATTCAACCATATCAATTGCCTTCTCTGAGTTTTGGTTGATTATTACATTTTGTTTGATCTTATGTGTCTTAATATGCAATCCATGTTTGAAACTGATTTAGTTTACTGGTTCTGGTTGAGTGTAGTTGTTTGATTAACACTGTTTGAACCCTAGGTGAATTGGTTATAGCTGTTAGCATTAGGTTCTATGAAAATGGCTAGTTTTTAAATAGGTTAGAACTGAAAATGCATAATTAGGTTATAAGTTTAATAATTGGCCTAAGAATGGTTAACCTTGCAAAAGGTTGACCAATTCCGTGAGCCCTAACACACAGCTCACTGTTAAACAGTGGCTGGTTGTGCAAAGGGGCTATGTCTGCAAATGCAGACTAGCCCAGGCTCTATATTGAGCCCTGAACAGCAAAGTGGCCAAACCTGTAAAGGTTTTGGGCCCAGCTGTTCAGTATATGGCTTTGATAGCCCAAGCTAAGTCTCAACTTGAGACTGACTAACTTTTAAATAGTTTAAACATAACAATAAAACAGGCTATGCCTGCAATTAGCTTTAATTAGGAATAAATGGGTCTTAATTGACTGGAATTAGCTTAAAAATGGCTAAATTTGAAATAGTTCTTAAAAATGAAACTGGCCAGCCCTTAAATACTAATGCTAGGGCCGGCTATTAGTTAAATAGTTCAAAACAAGCTGAAAATCTGCCCTAGGCAAGCTAGTAAATCAGCAGTGCCCTTAGGGGCATAATTAGGTATTAAAAAGGTAAAATAGTAACTAGTAAGAACTTAGGAGGGTAATAGGGACATTCATGCTCCTGATTTCTGCAATTTTGCAGAGATTTAGGGGTATAATGGTCTCCTAAAAATGGGAAATCTGTAAAAATCTCAAACCCCTAAGGTCATACTAGTAAAAGGCCATAAAAGAGAATCTTTAGAACCTTCCAGCACATGCTGGAAGGGTTTCTAGTAACTGAAATATGGACTAAAGTGTAGAATGGATAATTTTAGGAGGGGGGAAGTGGGATTAATCCCATACTTCTTCCCCAAGTATTCAGCCCTAAAGGTTAGCTATAAATATCTCAAAAAAGGGGGCTGAAAAGGGGGTTCCAACATTGAGCAATCTGAAATTCATACTTAGGCTAATCATTGATAAGAAATATTAGGGAAAACATAGCAATTTGGCAGTAATCATTCTGGAAATTCCGGGTGTGGAAAGCTTGTGGGTTTAACCTGTTTTTCTGGGTTCCTTGTTCGATTATCTGCTGGGTTTCTCTCATATTGGTGCTTTTTGTGTTGCTGTGTTGCTGTGCCTCTTCCATCACTGTTGCATTGCCTTGTGTGAACCATTGCTGATTACTTACTTGCATCCCTTAGAACTCATTGGATCTTTTGCTGAACCAGGTACATATTCTGCTCAAATGTAATGTTGGAGTGTGGATAAAATGAAGTTCAAGGATCGAATTTGAATATTGATGGCCTCTTTACTTCTGTTTTAGTTCAATTGTTAGTATAGTAGTGTGTAGATTTGTAACTTTATAGTAGTATAGCAGCTGAAGAACAAAGACCAAACAGAAACTATGTAATAACTAGTAGTAGTGGTAGTATAGTTGTAGTATGAATTAGTACCTCACTTAGTTAATTAGGTAATAACATTAAAATACAAGCTAACTAATAATGGTTTCAGAACTGATAATCACTCAATCACAGTAGCTTCATCAATCATGATCACATAGGTAATTCATTTCATTAATCAGTCAAATTAAAATTAGTTAAGGAGAAGAAACCATCGGATAAGGCAGATAATTGGAGTGCGATTGGCTTGATAGTATTAAGTGAGTTCGATTAGTGTTAATGTCAGTGTTTGATCGTATACATGAAGTAATATCTGAGAATAAGTTCAAAAGTAATATCTGGGCTAAATCATTTTAGAGTCAATAATTGTATGAATATATCCATGAGTTTAATTCATATGTCAGTAGCCAAATAGTATAGCGATAAGCAACCCATACCGTTTCATCTATATATATGAAGATTAATAGCTCATTAACCTCAGCTAATAATTGATTCACTGGTAGTATAGGTTCTCTGTTAAAAAATCAAAAATAGAAGTAGTCTTGTAGTTCTCTGTTAGTAGATAGCCTTATTTCCCAATTTGTATCACAGACTTTTCTCTTTAATTGATCAATAAAAATGATATCTGGTTCTTTCTTTGAGTTCAAATGTGTACATTCTTTTACTTTCTTTGTTATTCTTGGTTTTGAGCCTAAATCCCTATATAAAGCCGACTGGGCCAGCGAGCATGATTCAATAACTACCTGGGCCTTTAAGGCCTGGGCCGATGTAATATATGTGTAAAGCTTCAATTGTAACCAGGCCCATTTAAATAACAGAAATCATACGGGCCTGGGATTATTATAGTAATAGCATACGATTAAGGAAAGAACAAATATAGAAAACATAGTTAAATACTAGTATCTTTTAATGAAAATTGGGACGAGCCTCGCCCGAATAACACCGGGAACCCCACTTAGTAATGATATAAACACAAAATAGATCCGGGAAAGCTAATAGTAAATTCCATAGCTTCTCCCAAAAGATTTAAAAGCCGGTAGATGTTACTTTAGGGCACGATTTTAATATACCTTCTTATGAACGAGTGTGCACTTGGTGCGACTCAAATCCAAATCTCGGTAAAGCTGAAATACACCAAAAGTCATAGGCGTACTGGTTGCGGTATGACTCGAGGAGTGTTTTCGCGATACCGCAAGTTCCTAAAATTTAACGTAAAAGCACATTATGTTATTAAAATCTATAACTCAGTCAAACAAAAGTCGAGAACGATAGTGGAGCGACCGTGCTAAAACCACGGAATCCGGGAGTGCCTAACACCTTCTCCCGGGTTAACAGAGTTCCTTATCCGGACCTCTGCTTCGCAGACATTTTAAAGAGTCAAAATTCCTCGGATTCGGGATTAACCGGTGACTTGGGACACCATCATCATTCCCAAGTGGCGACTCTGATTAATCTCTAATAAAATCCCGAACCGATTGTCCTTTAAATGGAAAAACTCCTTCCCTTACGTTATTTTATCCGTCTCGGGTAATTGAGCGTCGGGGTATACCCTACAAGTGTATTTATCATTCTTACGCATGTTGGGGTAGTAAAAAGGGAGGTGTGACAGCTCTGGCGACTCTGCTGGGGATCGAACCCTGAATTTCGATTTCAGGGGTTTAAGAACTCGAGCTCTATAGAACTGCCATTCGCGTTATTGTTTGACTTCATTATATGATTTGAACAACATGCTATGTGCTTTATCGCTTTGATATTATGTGGATCGTATATAAAATTGTGCCGAAAACCTTTCTCTCTTCACCCCCGGGGATGTGCTTACTGGTTGAGACCCCCCTTTCTGTTAAAGTCACCTTGAATTAAGAAAACAAAGGCCGGATAAGTTACAAAGCCGATTGACTCCGCGGGTCACCGGTACGTAGCCCCCTCCTCGATTCGAGTTGTCCGCTCGGGTACACGGTCTAGCAATCCATGATAACCATAAGATTTTGAACATAGGTCTAGGACGATTATTTGCATCATATTTGACTTAGGGGACTCAACACAGGGGTTGGGTCCGTCTAGGACAGGTGACCCGGTATTGAAAAGACCGAGCATGTTATGTGTTGCATTTTATTATCCTTGATCGTTATGCGGACCGGCGAAAATCCCGAGATTGGAAAAATTATTGAAAAAGAAAAAAAAGAGAGAGAGGAAAATAATGATTTATAGAAAATAGGTACATGGAAAATTGGAAAATTGGAAAAAATAGGTGGAACATTTTTTGAAATAATTGGTCAAATAATCTGACCGAACTACGCAGGTTTGATTCTCGCCATTAGGTGGGATACGTAGGCAACCCTTAAACGGGTCCAACCACACTGTTAGAAAAAGACCAAAAAGATTTTCTTTTCGAATAATCGAGGTGATTGCTATTTTTGGGAATGGCCGAATGTTCCGAAAGGACGACGGAAGGCTGTTTTTGCAAAAATGGCCACTTCGAAAATCATTTTTCTTTTCTTTCATTCAAAAATTGAAAACTTGCATTGAAAAAGATTTTTCCTTTTCTGAATAAAATCACCTTAATAAATGTGCAGGACGAGCACGATGATGAATGAACAATTTTCCCTAAATAAAATCCCTTTGGAGCTGAGATTATGGTGGTAGGACATGGGATCCGATGGTCAAGACTGGGTCAAAAAGTACTTGAAAGGCCTTACGGGGTTACTCGAAATAGTTCCTCGAGGTGATGTGGTGAGAGCGTTGGTCACGTTTTGGGATTCGGCACACAACGTATTTCATTTCCCAGATTTTGAACTTACCCCAACTTTGGAGGAGATTGCCTTTTACATTGGGAAGACCGAGGTTCCGCTGAAAGGAAAATACCCGGTATCTCCGAGGACGGTGACGGTACATCGCTTCCTCGACTCTTTGAAAATTGCCCGGAATGTTCATAATGAAGATCTGACCAACGGGTTTTGTTCTTTAAGCTTCATCTACAATAGGTTCGGACACGTTGGGGGTTTCAATGATCCTACCAACAAGCTATATTGCAAGTCCAACCGGGCGAAATGGGAAGAACACCGGAGGTTCGCATTTTTGATGGCATTTCTTGGAGTTGTGGTATTCCCGAGGAAAGATGGACATATCAATATAAAAGTCGCCGGGGTAGCTTCCACACTGATAGTACAAGAAAACTGTACTCTGGCCCCGATGATTGTTGCGGATATTTATCGTGCTCTGACTGCGTGCAAAGCAGGGGCTAGCTTCTTCGAGGGGTGTAACTTGATCTTGCAAATTTGGCTAATCGAGCATCTGTGTCACCACCCTTCATTCTCGAGCTATGGTTCGGCCGATCGGACATGTTTGGAAGAGTTCAATGCGAGGACAAAGGAAGTAAGGATGCCAGAGGGAGTCCAAGGTTGGATTGGGTATCTTCGATCACTAACTGACGGTCAAATTGATTGGACGTATGACTGGTTACCTCTTGACGAGGTGATTTTCATGCCAACAGAGGGATCGCCATTTTTGATCATGGGTTTGAAGAGTATACAACCTTATGCACCCTACAGAGCCCTGCGACAGTTGGGTCGGTGTCAGATTATTCCGAGAGATGGGGATCTCAGTGTGCAGGCCGTGGAGATTGGTCCAGACGGGCAATTCCCGGAAGCAAGAATCCGGCAAATATGGAATGAATGCCAAAATCCGAAGATTGATACTTGTGTGCCGAATAGAGCAAGAGGGGAGATATCACCTGGATACTCCACCTGGTACCGACGAGGGGTTGAACACGAACGTCTTTCAAAGAGACCTCACTTGCAAGACCTGATAGAGCAATCCGAGGAAAATCTGAAATGGGCGGCCAAGGAGAAAGAATATAAGGCAAAAATCAGTCTGTTGGAAGATAAACTGAGAAATCTTCATTTCGAAAGTGGCTTACAAGCAGCATCCGACGAAGGGGAAAAGAAACAGCTGAAAAAAGAAAATGATATGTTGAAGGCTCAAATAGCTCAAATGAAAATTGCATCCGAGACCCCAGTTCGTTCAGCCCGAGATGAAAAGTTAATTGAGATTCTCCGGCGGAAAGTGAATGACTATAGCTTTGATTTGGACATAGCTGAAAAAGAGTTAGTCAAGGCTCGGAAGCAAATGGACAAAGACGCCGAGGAAAGAGCTAAGTTGGTCCGGCAGCTACAAGGCAAGCACGATGTTGAAATAGCTCAGCTTAGAAAGAAAATGATCTCAGCCACAGTCAAAAGTAACAAGATCATCAAAGATCTTGAAGAAGAAAGAGAGCACTGCTACACGACTATGGCGAGATTAGAATTGAAGCTGCAACAAGCGCAAAAGGACAACCAACACACCTTGGATGCTCGCGCTCAGCAAATAAGCCGTCTATTGCAAGAAAAAGGGGTCATCAGAGAAAAGATTGTTCGTATCGCCCAGTATATCACCCGAAAGACTTAGCTTTGTGAAGATATGACTCGGAGGACTTTTGTATCTGCAGTAAAGTTTTTTGTACAACAAGTCATGGCCGACCTGGATAGGCTTCAAAGGGGTTTAGCATATAGGCCCGCGGCAAGGCCGAACGATGCCTCGCGGGCACTAGGTGCATTAATGTACTCTTAGGTCATGCATCATCTTTTATTTTTATTTTCTTAAACGTCACTTTGTAATCAAGGTTTTGGATTATCAATGAGAAAACAAAGTGTTGTTACCAATTCTTTTGCTTTATATCATTTCCTTTATATTCGCTAGGCAAATAAATAAGAACGTGATTATGAAAACGGCAAGGAAAAAGAGAGAAAAGAAAAAGCAAGAAAAGAAAAAAAAAAAAAAAAAAAAAAAAAAGAGAAAAGCAAGAAAAGAGAAAAAGCAAAAAAGAAAAGAAAGGAAGAAAGAAAGAAAGAAAACAAAAGAGCGGAAAAAGAAAAAGATGATTGAAGTGAGCAGCGGCCGGGATGATGCATAACGACTCGAGCAAATGTGTTTGTTTTTAAAGTCGTTATATCTTATTCATGTGCTAACAACTAACAAGTGTTGATGTTTGTGAGTCCAGATTTTCTAGGCAACTGGCATACTGGCTACCCACTCATACAACACCAGATCCAAAAAGATGACAAAGGCTGTATCCCAGGAGATCGAGGCAACCATTGTAGACCCCGCTCACGAAGAAGAGATCGTGGATGTGGCAGGGATGAAAGAAGAAAAGTACAAGCTAAGACAGCAGATGGCTGAAATGTACCAGGCTTGGTCAAGAGGTCAACCACTACCAGCCTACCCTGCTAACCCTGCATATGTCCCTCCAGCCAATCCTAACCCCGAGCCACCAACAATGAACTCGTCCTCCACCTACCCCGACTACCCTCACTACTATGCTTCCACCTCCCAAATGCCACCACCTCTAACCAAGCAAGCACCACCTCCTATACCACAAGTTGCTCCTGTATACGTGGCACCTCCGCCCGCTGTTATCCACAAGTCCTCTAGTGAACCAATGTTTCATATCCAGGATTCTCACTACTACCCTCCGGAGCCTACCTTCAGACAACACGAGTCTCACGCTCCAATGATAGAAGCAAATGCCGGGCAGGAAGAGATGGCTCGGAAAGTGAAGAGTCTTGAGAACGCTTTCCGCAATATGCAAGGGCTAGGAGGGCAAGTAAGTGTAGCCTACAAAGACCTGTGTTTGTTCCCCGAGGTGCAGCTTCCTACAGGATTTAAGTTGCCCAAGTTCGACATGTACAACGGACACGGGGATCCGGTAGCTCATCTAAGAGGATATTGTAGCAAGATGAGAGGCGCGGGAGGTAGAGATGAATTGTTAATGGCGTATTTCAGCCAAAGTTTGAGTGGATCAGCGCTGTAATGGTATACTCGACAGGACCATACAAGATGGTTCGTTTGGGATGACTTAGCGCAAGCTTTCGCTAGTCACTTTCAGTACAATTTGGAGATCATACCCGACAGGTTATCCCTTACCAAGCTGGAGAAAAAGCCAGGAGAGAGCTTTAGAGAATACGGTTTTAGATGGAGGGAACAGGCCGCTAGAGTGGATCCGCCAATGAAAGAAGGTGAGATGGTGGATTGTTTTCTGCAAGCTTTGGAGCCAACGTACTACGGCCATCTAGTGTCGGCAATCGGGAAAAGTTTCAACGAAGTTGTGAAAATGGGAAGTTTTGTAGAAGAGGGTTTGAAGACAAACAAGATTATGAGTTTTTCGGCTATCAAAGCCACCAATCAAGCTATACAGAGTGGAAGTGGAGGAGTGATGGGAAAGAAGAAGAAAGAAGAAGTATCAACCATTGAAAGCAGGTCCTGGAGTCGCAACCCACATTATAACCCACCAAGACCCTACCGCCAACACACGCCAAGCCCAGCAACTCCATATAACCCACCACCACCACCGTCTTACCCGCCAAACCCCTACAACACACCAAGCCCATATAACCCACCACCACCACCATACCCACCGACTGTACCACATTACCATCACCCTCAAACCCAAGTTTATCCACCACCACCACCCCACGTGTGGAGAGCTCAAGCTCCACACAATGTGTATCATACCCAAAACACATACCCAACCCCTAAACCTTATCGAAACCAGAACAGATCCAGGCCGGACGCTGATTGGAGAAACAAAGCAAGAAAGACATTCACTCCTCTCGGAGAGTCATATACCAGTCTTTTCCACAGAGGTTGAAAGAATTGGGGATGTTGAGACCAATCGCACCAAAAAATCCAAACCCACCCCCGAAAAATCTTGATTCTTCTGTCAGATGTGAATACTGTTCGGGAACATTGGGCCACGATACTGAGAAGTGTTGGCAATTAAAGAATGCCATTCAAGATCTTATCGATGAGAGGAGAATTGAAGTGCAGGCTCCCGAGGCCCCAAACATTACCCAGAATCCATTGCCGAATCACCACGAAACGAATATGATAGAACTGGTGCAGGGTGATGGCAATCAAAAACCATCTCAGGCCGTCATGATGATAAAGTCGAGTGACAAGTTAGAGAAGGAAATTGTGAAAGAGGAAGCAATTGTTGAAAAACCAAAGCCAGTAGTGATGGGAGGTTTAAAGGTGGTAGTTCCAGGTGCAAAGACGACCGTGACTGTGAAGGGTGCAAGTGCAGAGCCAGTGATCATAAAACCAGTAGTGCAAATGCCAGTGGTAAGTACCAGGACTGTGCCTTGGAACTATAACAAGGTAACAGTAGTTTACAAGGGAAGAGAGATTTCTGGTGAAATTAATGAAACGCATGGACTCACACGATCCGGAAGGTGTTTTGCTCCAGAGGAGCTGAGAAAGATGAAAGCGGTGAAAGAAAGTCAATTGAAAAAGCCAGTGTCGGAGGAGGAAGCAGAAGAATTTCTTAAGAAAATGAAGTCACAAGAGTACTCGGTGGTTGAGCAGTTAAGAAAGACCCCTGCCCAAATTTCTCTGTTATCTTTGTTGATACATTCAGAGGAGCACCGGAAGGCTCTTATGAAGATTCTAAATGAGGCTCATGTTCCGGAGAAGATTTCAGTGTGTCATTTGGAGAAGATTACCAGCAAAATTTTCGAGTCTAATAGAATCACCTTCTCTGATAGGGAGCTGCCGGTGGAAGGAACCGAACACAATAAAGCATTGTACCTCACGGTAAAGAGTGAAGAGTCAGTCGTGACCAGGGTATTGATTGACAATGGATCGAGCGCGAACATCTGCCCGCTGTCAACTCTAGGGAAGCTGAACATTAGCCCGGATAGAATCCGGAGAAACAGTATCAATGTGAGAGGGTTTGACGGCAGAGGTAAGAACACGCTGGGGGATATTATTTTGGAAGTGACCATCGGTCCCGTTGATTTTACAATGGAGTTCCAGGTGCTCGATATTGCCGTATCATATAACTTGCTGTTAGGTCGACCCTGGATTCATGCGGCCAAAGCGGTACCATCTTCTCTACACCAGATGGTCAAGTTTGAATGGGAGCAGCAAGAGATTGTTGTACACGGAGAGGAAAATGCTTGTAACGTGGTAGCACCTTTTGACGGTACTGATGGGGATCGGGGTCCTTGGGTCTACCAAGTGACGGATGCTGTTGAGGTGAATAGGGTTGCTGAAGGAGAAAAGTTATCAACCCCGATGTTGGCACCAACTGCTGTAATGGTGGCCAGAGAAATGCTGAGAAACGGATTTGCACCGGGGAGGGGATTAGGCAAAACACTGCAGGGAGTCACTCAACCAGTTCAGCTTTCGGAGAATAAAGGTACATTCGGCTTAGGGTTCAAACCCACCTTTGCCGATATCCAAAGAGCCTCTAAAGCCAAGAGAAACTGGACCTTGCCCAAACCCATACCCAAATTATCCGACATCTTTATCAGGCCTGGTACAAAATATCAACCATCTGCTGCAGCAAAGTGCATTGAGACTCAACTTGATGAAGAAATTCTTGGTTTTAGGAAAATGTTCTGGGAGGTGAATACGATTGAAGCAGGGGAAGGCACGAGCAACATGGACGTGCAATTTGTGGGGCCCAGAGTCACATTGAACAATTGGGAAGCTACTCCTTTCCTTATCCGGAAGGAGTCTTGGTAGTTAGCTCAAAATTTCATCATTGTTTCCCCGAAAATTGTTATTTTATAGTTTCCCCATTCCCCTCATGAAAAAAAATCAAAATCACCATGTATCCCGAACATTGTTCGTTTCTTTTATTAATGAAATGCGGTTTTTCCTTTTTCTTCACTTTTGCCTTATTTTTCTTTATTTTTCCTTTTGTACAGTTTTGCATGTGTTGATTCCAATGCCATGTCATGCGTGAAGGATTCTAGACCCAGTTCTGACAATCACGCTACTATACAAGAAATCGAGGAAGATAGTGAAATCGAATGTGAGGATGAGGAAGCCCTGGAGGAAATAAGTAAGGACATGAAACAATACGAGGAAAAACCCAAGCCGAATCTGAGTGATACAGACTCTGTAAACTTGGGGAGCGAGGATGATGTTCGAGAAACAAAGATTAGTGTGCATTTGGAGACACCCCTCAGGGATGAATTGATAGGGTTGTTACATGAATTTAAGGACATCTTTGCCTGGTCCTATGATGACATGCCCGGGCTTAGCACAGATTTAGTGGTACACAAGTTGCCTATCTACTCGGAATGCCGGCCAGTAAAACAAAAACTGAGGAAATTCAAAACGGACATTAGCGTGAAGATAAAGGAAGAGGTGAATAAGCAGTTTGAGGCAAAGGTCATAAGAGTTACCAAATACCCCACTTGGTTGGCAAATGTTGTGCCGGTCCCAAAGAAAGATGGCAAAACCAGAGTGTGTGTAGACTATAGAGACCTCAATAAAGCCAGTCCGAAGGATGACTTTCCATTGCCAAACATTCACATATTGATCGACAATTGCGCCAAGCATGAAATCGGTTCGTTTGTGGATTGTTATGCTGGTTATCACCAGATCCTTATGGACGAAGAAGATGCTGAGAAAACTGCCTTCATTACACCTTGGGGAACGTACTGTTACAGAGTAATGCCGTTTGGATTGAAGAATGCCGGGGCAACTTACATGAGGGCAATGACCACAATGTTTCATGATATGATGCATCGAGAAATTGAAGTATATGTGGACGATGTCATTATAAAGTCCAGAAAACAACCTGATCATGTGAAAGATTTGAGGAAGTTTTTCCAGAGACTCCGGAGGTACAATCTAAAACTCAATCCGGCGAAGTGTGCTTTTGGAGTGCCTTCAGGGAAACTATCGGGGTTTATTGTGAGCCGGCGAGGTATTGAACTGGATCCATCAAAGATCAAAGCTATTCAAAGTCTACCTCCGCCGAAGAACAAGAAGGAGGTCATGAGCTTATTAGGAAGGTTGAATTACATTAGTCGGTTTATAGCTCAGTTGACATCAACATGCGAGCCGATTTTCAAGTTGTTAAAGAAAGATGCAGCAGTGAAATGGACCGACGAATGTCAGGAAGCCTTTGACAAGATCAAAGAATATTTGGCCAATCCTCCGGTGTTAGTACCTCCAGAACCAGGGCGACCTCTGATTTTGTATTTGACGGTGCTAGATAACTCTTTCGGTTGTGTACTGGGTCAACATGATGAGACAGGCAAGAAAGAACAAGCCATCTACTACCTCAGCAAAAAGTTTACATCTTACGAGGTGAAGTATACCCAATTGGAGAGAACTTGTTGTGCATTGATTTGGGTGGCTCAGAAGCTAAAGCATTATTTGTCAGCATACACTACGTACTTGATATCACGATTGGATCCTCTCAAGTATATCTTTCAGAAGCCTATGCCTACGGGAAGACTGGCCAAATGGCAGATTCTGCTCACGGAATTTGACATTGTCTATGTAACTCGTACGGCAATGAAGGCACAAGCTATTGCGGACCACTTAGCCGAGAATCCGGTGGATGATGAATATGAGCCGTTGAAAACATACTTCCCGGATGAAGAGGCAATGCTTGTCGAGGAGACGGAGCAAGATGAGAGATCAGGATGGAAAATGTACTTTGACGGAGCCGTCAACAGTAGGGGCGTTGGTATCGGAGCGGTACTCATTTCAAGTACGGGTCAACACTATCCCGTTACAGCTCAGCTTCGATTTTTCTGTACCAACAATATGGCCGAATATGAGGCGTGCATTTTGGGATTAAGGATGGCAATTGACATGGGTATTCAAGAGATTTTGGTCATGGGTGACTTTGATCTCTTGGTACACCAAATTCAAGGGGAATGGGAGACACGAGATTTGAAATTGATACCATATCGGTATTGTTTACACGAGCTGTCTCAAAGATTCCAGGCAATAGAGTTCAAGCACATCCCGAGAATGCACAATGAGATTGCAGATGCTTTGGCCACATTGTCCTCTATGTTGCATCATCCGGACAAGACATACATAGATCCGCTCCAGATCCAAGTCCGAGATCAGAATGCTTATTGCTTCGTTGTGGAAGAAGAGTCGGATGGAGAGCCGTGGTATCATGATATTAGAGAATACTTGAAAGTTGGCAAATACCCGGAGCAAGCCACAGGAGACCAAAAGAGAGCCATCAGGCGTCTAGCCAATGGATTTTTCTTCAGTGGAGGAGTGGTATACAAAAGGACACCAGATCTGGGCTTATTGAGACGTGTGGACGCACAACAAGCAGATGAAATTATGATTGAAGTACATGCTGGAGTATGCGGACCCCACATGAGCGGGTATGTTTTAGCAAAGAAGATCTTGAGAGCTGGGTACTACCGGCTCACGATGGAGCGTGATTGTATCAGGTATGTAAAGAAATGCCATCAATGCCAGGTACATGGGGATCTGATCCATTCCCCGCCTTATGAGTTGCACACAATGTCAGCACCATGGCCCTTTGTTGCTTGGGGCATGGATGTCATCGGCCCAATACATCCAGCCGCTTCTAACGGGCACAGGTTTATCCTAGTTGCAATTGATTATTTCACCAAGTGGGTCGAAGCTAAGACATTCAAGGCGGTGACGAAGAAAGCGGTGGTGGATTTTGTGCACGAGAATATCATATGCCGATTTGGAATCCCCAAGGTGATTATCACGGACAATGGAGCCAATTTAAACAGTCATCTCATGGCGGAAGTTTGTGAAAAGTTTAAGATCACACACCGCAATTCCACGCATTACAGGCCAAAGGCGAATGGTGCAGTAGAGGCGGCAAATAAGAATATCAAGAAGATTCTCCGGAAAATGGTGGAGGGATCCAGGCAATGGCATGAAAAGTTACCCTTTGCTCTCATGGGTTACCGCACGACGGTACGTACTTCTATCGGAACCACACCTTATACCTTGGTGTATGGAACAGAGGTTGTTATACCCGCAGAAATAGAAATACCGTCATTGCGAATTATAGCCGAATCTGAGATAGATGACGATGAATGGGTAAAGGCCCGGTTAGAACAGTTGAATTTGATTGATGAGAAGAGATTGGCCGCGGTCTGCCATGGACAGTTGTATCAGCGGAGAATGGCCAGAGCATATAATAAGAAGGTACGACCTCGAAAGTTTGAAGTTGGACAATTGGTATTGAGGCGTATCTTACCACATTGGGCAGAGGCAAAAGGCAAGTTTGCACCGAATTGGCAGGGACCGTTCGTGGTATCACGGGTGTTGTCCAATGGAGCATTATATTTAACAGATGTTGAAGGAAAGTGCGTAGAGACTGCTATCAATTCAGATGCGGTCAAAAGATACTATGTATGATTCCTTTTCAATTGTATGTTTTGTATTTTGTTGTGATTTTGGAATTGAAATGACGAAGGCATTTTATTCTCTATCCAAACACTTTATCCATTGACAACCCCTTTGAGCCTTAATGAATGAATTCTTTCATATCCCTCTCTCGGAATCACTCTAATGCAATAAGTTCTCAATTGCCGGAATGAAAAATGAAATGATGGAAAAATGAAAAGAAAAAAAAAATGATGAAAAAATGAAATGAAAATTGAAAAAAAAAATGATGAAAAAAAGAAAAAAAAAAGAAAAAGACAAAAATCGGGAAAAAGTCAAAAAGAAATCCATCTAACTAATGAAGTTGGATGAACTACGTCTGACTTGATCCCGAAAGGGTACGTAGGCAGCCTCTCTGAGGTTCAATCACAATAAAGAAAAAATCCAAAAATTCCCCACATATTGAAACTGGGGCAGAAGTTATGTTTAATAATTCCGAGAGTTGTAAATATTTTTAACCCTCGTTGAAATTTTGAGCCTTTATATCTTTCTTTCTTAACCCGTCCAAACGCCACGTTACAGTCCAAAGAAAGACCTTCTGATCAATTCTGAAATGATAACGAATACAACGAAGGAGGAGCGAAGTATCGGACAATACCCGTGGAACAGAAAACAAAATACAAAAGGAAAAATGGAAAAAAATAATAAAAAAAAAAAAAAAATGAGAGAGTCTCATTAGTGAAAACCTTAGCCGGCACTGTGAGACGATTGTGAGGTTGAGAGAATAAACGAGAGAGTCTTATTGGTGAAAACCTTTCGAGGCACCGTAAGGCGATCGTGAGGACTATCAAAAGAGAAAAGGCAACAAAAAAGAGTATTTGTTTGGGTCAGAGGCAATTCAGAGTCAGAATAATGATTGGAACGAACTGGGTCAGAGTTTAAATACATGGCATGGTCAGCAGAATCAGCCAGCAAATACCCAGATAAGTTCTGTCATCTCTCCAAAATACCCTTACCTTTCTTTCATTTTTTCTGCATTTCATTGTTTACCCTTTTGAGAGCTAACTACCAGCTCCTGATGACGGAAGTTGAAATAACACTGGATCAGAAAGAATGGAAGATTGGGGAAAGGAATAAAGAAGCTTGGCAAACATGGCCAAAGAAAAAGAAAACAAAACAAAAAGGGAAAAATGAGAAAATACAAAAAGAGTCTGCAAGGGACAAGAAGTCGAAAGCCATGCAACATGAAAAAGCAAAAACAAAGGAAGCAATAAGAAGTGGGGACGGCAGATGCCAGTCGCCAGCAGTTTATATCTAATAAATTTTGTTTCATGCAGGAACAAATTGTCACTAATCACTTTAAAGTGAATGTGACCAATGTAGAAAATTTAAAATACCAAAAAGAGAAAGTCTGCCGAATAAGTGGAGAAATTCACAGGCAAGAGATAAGTTGGTAAAAGAAAATACCAAAAGAGGAGGTAACATATTTTAAAATCCACTCCCCAGTCCTCAGGCTGAGGGAATATTTTCTGCATTTGCATTGCACGTTTCAATTCTGTTAGGCGCCCACCTTCAAATACGGGAATATTTTTCTGCATTCGCATTGCACGTTTCAATTCGTTAGGCGCCCACCTTCAAATACGGGAATATTTTCTCGCATTCGCATTGCACGTTTAATTTCCGTTAGGCGCCCACCTTCAAATACAGGAATATTTTCTCGCATCGCATTGCACGTTTAAATTCCGTTAGGCGCCCACCTTCTAATACGGGAATATTTTCTGCATCGCATTGCACGTTTCAATTCTGTTAGGCGCCCACCTTCAAATACGGGAATATTTTCTGCATTCGCATTGCACGTTTAAATTCTGTTAGGCGCCCACCTTCAAATACGGGAATATTTTCTGCATTCGCATTGCACGTTTAATTTCTGTTAGGCGCCCACCTTCAAATACGGGAATATTTTCTGCATTCGCATTGCACGTTTAATTTCTGTTAGGCGCCCACCTTCAAATACGGGAATATTTTCTGCATCGCATTGCACGTTTAATTTCTGTTAGGCGCCCACCTTCAAATACGGGAATATTTTTTGCATTCGCATTGCACGTTTAATTTCTGTTAGGCGCCCACCTTCAAATACGGGAATATTTTCTGCATCGCATTGCACGTTTCAATTCCGTTAGGCGCCCACCTTCAAATACGGGAATATTTTCTGCATCGCATTGCACGTTTAATTTCTGTTAGGCGCCCACCTTCTAATACGGGAATATTTTTGCACATCATGGTTTATACAGTTAAAGAAAAAAAAAAGCCCACACTGGGGCAGAAAAAGAAAAAAAAAGGTAGTTTGTTGTTTTGTTTTAAGTAGGTTCATCTCGAGACCAAGAAAATCAAAAAAGAGAGAGTCAACAAGAAAAGAAAAATCAACAAAAAAAGAGAGTCTGCATCAAAGAAAAGTCAACAAAAAAGAGAGAGTCATCAAGAAAAAACAAGAAAATCAACAAAAAAGGAAGATTCCGCATCACCGGAAAGGGAAGAAGAGCAAAAGCTAGATTAGGAACAATTGTAATTGTAGGATCATAGCTTAGAATAGCTTCTTCATTTTACATTTTCCCCCCGGTGTAATAAGGAGTAAGTGAGCAAGTCTCAACAGTGTCAATGCAACAGTGAGTCTGGTAGTTTTTAAAACTGCCAGACCTTCCCGAACTACACTGACCCGATTCCTGTTTAGCCCAGGATATGTAGGCAACCTCTAAAGCAGGGTGCGGTCAAAAGGTTTTCAAAAATGCTTTCACGGAATATGCCGATGTGCAAAAATCTCTCATTATCGCTCACTTGTCTTTGCACTGAAACTCTTCGTGTTCCCGAGCAAAGAGGGGCAGCTGTGAGCACGTGATTTTTGCACCAGGCAAATAATTCCAAAATTAAAATAAATATGTTTTTGAGTGCAATTACTTGCTTTGCTTGAAATTAGTTATATTTTTGTGTGTTTGAATAAGTAAGAAATTAGAAAAATCAAAAAAAATATAGTAGTAATTAATTTGTTAGTTTAGTTAATTAGAAAATTAGTAAAATAGCTTAAGTAGTAGAAATTAGGAAAAATAGCAGAAAATTACCAAAAAATACTAGGAAATTAAAGTAGGTAGTAAATTAGGATTTATAATTTTTCATAAAAGAAAAGAAAAAAAAAGTATAAAAAGAAAATACATAAAAATTGATTAACATCAGAAAATACAAAAATACATAAGTTTAATAAAACTGGGCCAGTTGAAATTCGTGTGTCTGGCCCAGTGAATTAGCCTAGCAATTTGGCCCGCCTGGCCTTCTATTTGTTTTGATCATGGCCGTTCATTTTGGTGTATCTAACGGCCGAGAATATTAGGGAAGTTATTTGGTTTAATTAATGCTGAGATTTAATCTCAGCCGTTCGTTCAATGTGATCCAAGGGTGTGAGACCTTAGTCTCATAAGTGGCAAACGACGTCGTATAAGTAACGCTAGTAACAGCCGTTGATCTTCATCAGATCAACGGCCAGGATCACCTTAGCTTCGTCGCCTATATAAGGCTTTTGTCCGAAAGGGGTGGCCATTTTGCCAAATTCACAACCCTAGCCGCCTTAACCTCTTCGTCTCCCTCACCTCTTCATCTTCTTCATCTCTGACGGCCATGGCGGCCACCACTCCTACGGTGGTCGCCGGCTCCTCTTACTACTCCCCTCTTCTTCTCCTTCTTCTTCTTCATTTCATAATACCCCAAAACCCCAGAAAAAATACCACCGTTCTTCAAAGTCCCGGTCACCGGAGTTACACCGGTGACCACCAAAGTATGAGAACCGCTTCCAAACCAATGCCGTTCTATTCTTCTCCATGAGATCTACCCACCCATACCACTGGTTCCCCTCGAATGTCCTTCAAACTTCTCGAATATCCCGAAGAAGGCCGTCGGAACCCTAACTCCGGCGACCCCAAGTTCAACCCCCAATCAAGACTTGTCCTTTACCATCCCCAAAACACCCCTTTTGCAATCAAAACTCAAAAGGCCTCGTCTTTAGGCCTAAAAGAAAAACCAGAAGAAAATTGAAAGAAAAAGAGCTCTGAAAATGAATAAAGAAGAAAAAGAAACAAGAAGAAAGGTCTGGGAGGGTCTGAGATTAAAGAAAAGAAAAGAAAAAGGGAATAGGAAGCTCGGGGGACAGGCCCCGCAAGCTAAGTCCCTGACCCTTATATGCTTTCTCTTTGCTTGATTTTGTGTTGTTTGTTTGCTATCTCTGCATGTGTTTAGATGCTCTTCTATGATTTTTGCTTTCACATGATAGTTTAGGGTTTATTCTTGCTAATAGTTTAGGGTTTATGCTCGGTGATTGCTCTGTTGCTTGTTATTTCATTATGCCTATCTTTTATTACTATTCTGTTTCTGAGCATGTTAGTGTTAATATTCTCTATCTTGTTTATTCTCATGCTCATCCTGATTCGTTGTGTTCTGCCTGTGAGTTAAAATACCTATCTATCTTCTGTGTATATTGTCTTTTAATCTGGTAGGTTTACAAGCATGATTGCTCTTCTCTTCATGATGCCTTACATGCCTAATCGTTTAGTCATTGTTATTAAGTTTTATCTGGTTTGTTTGAATCTGCTTCTCTATTTTTGAAGATTTGACTTGGATAACCTTAGTTAGTATTAGAATACTTCATCTGGTTAATCTTCAGTAGTCCTTCTGTCATCTTGCATGTTTTGATTCTAATACTATGTTTAATTGTCACTCAGCTTTGCATTAGATTACTTTTTGTTGGCTTACAGTACCTCTACTGTTTCTCTTTCTGTATCTTCGTATGTTTAGTCTTGGTAAAAGCTTGGCTATCTCTGTTCATCTCTTATATCAAGTTATCTGGGGTTCACTTCTTTGCTCACATTCTGATGGTCTTATTTGTGTTCATTTTAGTGCAAGTCTAGTATTCTTGTCATATCATCTCTCATATGTTTTATTTGATGAATGAGTATGCCAATTTGGGGTCTGTTTCTCTTCATGTTACCCTCATATGATAGACTTAGGTTTCTCTTTTCACTGTTTCTCCATGCTCTTCTTGTCATCATCTTCATCTCATTTGTCATGCACTTGTGCTAGAATTAGGAATGTTGTTCTTTGCTTCTTCATGGCTTTCCTGTTCTCCATCCCCACTCTTAACATGCATATATCAAGCTAGGGTAGCACTTAAAAATGAATTCTAATTACCCTGCTTAGGTTAGTTGAACCATGTTGATTGTTTCATAAGAATCTATGCTTATATGTGTTTGTGCCCTGAACCTTTGGTGATTCTGAGTTGTTCAAACTTTCATGTGACTTGAATTGGTAGTTATTAAGTCTTAATTAGCATGATTTCATACTTTGTCTCATAAAATTAGATAATGTGAATTAATCAACTGAAATTCAACCATATCAATTGCCTTCTCTGAGTTTTGGTTGATTATTACATTTTGTTTGATCTTATGTGTCTTAATATGCAATCCATGTTTGAGACTGATTTAGTTTACTGGTTCTGGTTGAGACTAGTTGTTTGATTAACACTGTTTGAACCCTAGGTGAATTGGTTATAGCTGTTAGCATTAGGTTCTATGAAAATGGCTAGTTTTTAAATAGGTTAGAACTGAAAATGCATAATTAGGTTATAAGTTTAATAATTGGCCTAAGAATGGTTAACCTTGCAAAAGGTTGACCAATTCCGTGAGCCCTAACACACAGCTCACTGTTAAACAGTGGCTGGTTGTGCAAAGGGGCTATGTCTGCAAATGCAGACTAGCCCAGGCTCTATATTGAGCCCTGAACAGCAAAGTGGCCAAACCTGTAAAGGTTTTGGGCCCAGCTGTTCAGTATATGGCTTTGATAGCCCAAGCTAAGTCTCAACTTGAGACTGGCTAACTTTTAAATAGTTTAAACATAACAATAAAACAGGCTATGCCTGCAATTAGCTTTAATTAGGAATAAATGGGTCTTAATTGACTGGAATTAGCTTAAAAATGGCTAAATTTGAAATAGTTCTTAAAAATGAAACTGGCCAGCCCTTAAATACTAATGCTAGGGCTGGCTATTAGTTAAATAGTTCAAAACAAGTTGAAAATCTGCCCTAGGCAAGCTAGTAAATCAGCAGTGCCCTTAGGGGCATAATTGGGTATTGAAAAGGTAAAATAGTAACTAGTAAGAACTTAGGAGGGTAATAGGGACATTCATGCTCCCGATTTCTGCAATTTTGCAGAGATTTAGGGGTATAATGGTCTCCTAAAAATGGGAAATCTGTAAAAATCTCAAACCCCTAAGGTCATACTAGTAAAAGGCCATAAAAGAGAATCTTTAGAACCTTCCAGCACATGCTGGAAGGGTTTCTAGTAACTGAAATATGGACTAAAGTGTAGAATGGATAATTTTAGGAGGGGGAAGTGGGATTAATCCCATACTTCTTCCCCAAGTATTCAGCCCTAAAGGTTAGCTATAAATATCTCAAAAAAAGGGGCTGAAAAGGGGGTTCCAACATTGAGCAATCTGAAATTCATACTTAGGCTAATCATTGATAAGAAATACTAGGGAAAACATAGCAATTTGGCAGTAATCATTCTGGAAATTCCGGGTGTGGAAAGCTTGTGGGTTTAACCTGTTTTTCTGGGTTCCTTGTTCGATTATCTGCTGGGTTTCTCTCATATTGGTGCTTTTTGTGTTGCTGTGTTGCTGTGCCTCTTCCATCACTGTTGCATTGCCTTGTGTGAACCATTGCTGATTACTTACTTGCATCCCTTAGAACTCATTGGATCTTTTGCTGAACCAGGTACATATTCTGCTCAAATGTAATGTTGGAGTGTGGATAAAATGAAGTTCAAGGATCGAATTTGAATATTGATGGCCTCTTTACTTCTGTTTTAGTTCAATTGTTAGTATAGTAGTGTGTAGATTTGTAACTTTATAGTAGTATAGCAGCTGAAGAACAAAGACCAAACAGAAACTATGTAATAACTAGTAGTAGTGGTAGTATAGTTGTAGTATGAATTAGTACCTCACTTAGTTAATTAGGTAATAACATTAAAATACAAGCTAACTAATAATGGTTTCAGAACTGATAATCACTCAATCACAGTAGCTTCATCAATCATGATCACATAGGTAATTCATTTCATTAATCAGTCAAATTAAAATTAGTTAAGGAGAAGAAACCATCGGATAAGGCAGATAATTGGAGTGCGATTGGCTTGATAGTATTAAGTGAGTTCGATTAGTGTTAATGTCAGTGTTTGATCGTATACATGAAGTAATATCTGAGAATAAGTTCAAAAGTAATATCTGGGCTAAATCATTTTAGAGTCAATAATTGTATGAATATATCCATGAGTTTAATTCATATGTCAGTAGCCAAATAGTATAGCGATAAGCAACCCATACCGTTTCATCTATATATATGAAGATTAATAGCTCATTAACCTCAGCTAATAATTGATTCACCGGTAGTATAGGTTCTCTGTTAAAAAATCAAAAATAGAAGTAGTCTTGTAGTTCTCTGTTAGTAGATAGCCTTATTTCCCAATTTGTATCACAGACTTTTCTCTTTAATTGATCAATAAAAATGATATCTGGTTCTTTCTTTGAGTTCAAATGTGTACATTCTTTTACTTTCTTTGTTATTCTTGGTTTTGAGCCTAAATCCCTATATAAAGCCGACTGGGCCAGCGAGCATGATTCAATAACTACCTGGGCCTTTAAGGCCTGGGCCGATGTAATATATGTGTAAAGCTTCAATTGTAACCAGGCCCATTTAAATAACAGAAATCATACGGGCCTGGGATTATTATAGTAATAGCATACGATTAAGGAAAGAACAAATATAGAAAACATAGTTAAATACTAGTATCTTTTAATGAAAATTGGGACGAGCCTCGCCCGAATAACACCGGGGCCCCCACTTAGTAATGATATAAACACAAAATAGATCCGGGAAAGCTAATAGTAAATTCCATAGCTTCTCCCAAAAGATTTAAAAGCCGGTAGATGTTACTTTAGGGCACGATTTTAATATACCTTCTTATGAACGAGTGTGCACTTGGTGCGACTCAAATCCAAATCTCGGTAAAGCTGAAATACACCAAAAGTCATAGGCGTACTGGTTGCGGTATGACTCGATGAGTGTTTTCGCGATACCGCAAGTTCCTAAAATTTAACGTAAAAGCACATTATGTTATTAAAATCTATAACTCAGTCAAACAAAAGTCGAGAACGATAGTGGAGCGACCGTGCTAAAACCACGGAATCCGGGAGTGCCTAACACCTTCTCCCGGGTTAACAGAGTTCCTTATCCGGACCTCTGCTTCGCAGACATTTTAAAGAGTCAAAATTCCTCGGATTCGGGATTAACCGGTGACTTGGGACACCATCATCATTCCCAAGTGGCGACTCTGATTAATCTCTAATAAAATCCCGAACCGATTGTCCTTTAAATGGAAAAACTCCTTCCCTTACGTTATTTTATCCGTCTCGGGTAATTGAGCGTCGGGGTATACCCTACAAGTGTATTTATCATTCTTACGCATGTTGGGGTAGTAAAAAGGGAGGTGTGACAACAGTTGTCTTTGCACCTGGCACTACCACTTTCAGACTTCCCATTACTACTGGCTTTGGTTTCTCAACAATCGCTTTCTCCTTCACAACTTCCTTTTCTAGCTTGTCACTCGACTTTATCATCATGACGGCTTGAGATGGTTTTTGATTGCCATCATCCTGTACCAGTTCTATCATATTCGTTTCGTGGTGATTTGGCAATGGATTCTGGGTAATGTTTGGGGCTTCGGGGGCCTGCACTTCAATTCTCCTTTCATCGATAAGATCTTGAATGGCATTCTTTAATTGCCAACACTTCTCAGTATCGTGGCCCAATGTTCCCGAACAGTATTCACATCTGACAGAAGAATCAAGATTTTTCGAGGGTGGGTTTGGATTTTTTGGTGCAATTGGTCTCAACATCCCTAACTCTTTCAACCTGTGGTAAAGACTGGTATATGATTCTCCGAGAGGAGTGAATGTCTTTTTTGCTTTGTTTCTCCAATCAGCGTCCGGCCTGGGTCTATTCTGGTTTCGGTAAGGTTTAGGGGTTGGGTATGTATTTTGGGTGTGGTACACATTGTGTGGAGCTTGAGCTCTCCACACGTGGGGTGGTGGTGGTGGGTAGGCTTGTGCTTGAGGGTGGTGGTAATGTGGGACAGTTGGTGGGTATGGTGGTGGTGGTGGGTTATATGGGCTTGGTGTGTTGTAGGGGTTTGGCGGGTAAGACGGTGGTGGTGGATTATATGGAGTTGCTGGGCTTGGCGTGTGTTGGCGGTAGGGTCTTGGTGGGTTATAATGTGGGTTGCGACTCTAGGACCTGCTTTCAATGGTTGATACTTCTTCTTTCTTCTTCTTTCCCATCACTCCTCCACTTCCACTCTGTATGGCTTGATTGGTGGCTTTGATAGCCGAAAAACTCATAATCTTGTTTGTCTTCAAACCCTCTTCTACAAAACTTCCCATTTTCACAACTTCGTTGAAACTTTTCCCAATTGCTGACACTAGATGGTCGTAGTATGTTGGCTCCAAAGCTTGCAGAAAACAATCCACCATCTCACCTTCTTTCATCGGCGGATCCACTCTAGCGGCCTGTTCCCTCCATCTAAAACCGTATTCTCTAAAGCTCTCTCCTGGCTTTTTCTCCAGCTTGGTAAGGGATAACCTGTCGGGTATGATCTCCAAATTGTACTGAAAGTGACTAGCGAAAGCTTGCGCCAAGTCATCCCAAACGAACCATCTTGTATGGTCCTGTCGGGTATACCATTCCAGGGCCGATCCACTCAAACTTTGGCTGAAGTACGCCATCAACAATTCATCTCTTCCTCCCGCGCCTCTCATCTTGCTACAGTATCCTCTCAGATGAGCTACCGGATCCCCGTGTCCGTTGTACATGTCGAACTTTGGCACCTTAAATCCCGCAGGAAGCTGCACCTCCGGGAACAAACACAGGTCTTTGTAGGCTACACTTACTTGCCCTCCTAGCCCTTGCATATTGCGGAAAGCATTCTCAAGACTTTTTACTTTCCGAGCCATCTCTTCCTGCCCGGCACTTGCTTCTAGCATAGGGGCGTGAGACTCGTGTTGTCTGAAAGTAGGCTCCGGAGGGTAGTAATGAGGATCCTGGATATGAAACATTGGTTCACTAGAGGATTTGTGTATAGCAGCGGGTGGTGGTGCTACATACACAGGAGCAATAGGAGGTGGTGCTTGCTTGGCTGGAGGTGGTGGCATCTGGGAGGTGGAAGCATAGTATGGAGGGTAGTCGGGGTAGGTGGAGGATGAGTTCATCGTTGGTGGCTCTGGGTTAGGATTGGCTGGAGGGACATATGCAGGGTTAGCTGGGTAGGCTGGTAGTGGTTGACCTCTTGACCAAGCCTGGTACATTTCTGCCATCTGTTGCCTCAACTTGTACATTTCTTCTTTCATCCCTGCCACATCCACGATCTCTTCTTCGTGAGCAGGGTCTACAATGGTTGCCTCGATCTCCTGGGACACAGCCTTTGTCATCTTTTTGGATCTGGTGTTGTATGAGTGGGTAGCCAGTATGCCAGTTGCCTAGAAAATCTGGACTCACAAACATCAACACTTGTTAGTTGTTAGCGCATGAATAAGATGTAACGACTTTAAAAACAAACACATTCGCTCGAGTCGTTATGCATCATCCCGGCCGTTGCTCACTTCAATCATCTTTTCTTTTTCCGCTCTTTTGTTTTCTTTCTTTCTTTTCTTCTTTTCTTTTCTTTTCTTTTTTTTGCTTTTTCTCTTTTCTTTCTTTTTCTCTTCTCTCTTTTTTTTTTCTTTTCTTCCTTTTTCTTCTCTCTCTTTTTCCTTGCCGTTTTTATAATCACGCTCCTATTTATTTGCCTAGCGGATATGAAGAAAATGACATAAAGCAAAAGAATTGGTAACAACACTTTGTTTTCTCATTGATAATTCAAAACCTTGATTACAAAGCGATGTTTAAGAAAAAATAAAAGATGATGCATGACCTAAGAGTACATTAATGCACCTAGTGCCCGCGAGGCATCGTTCGGCCTTGCCGCGGGCCTATATGCTAAACCCCTTTGAAGCCTATCCAGGTCGGCCATGACTTGTTGTACAAAAAACTTCACTACAGATACAAAAGTCCTCCGAGTCATATCTTCACAAAGCTGAGTCTTTCGGGTGATATACTGGGCGATGCGAACAATCTTTTCTCTGATGACCCCTTTTTCTTGCAATAGTCGACTTATTTGTTGAGCGCGAGCATCCAAGGTGTGTTGGTTGTCCTTTTGCACTTGTTGTAGCTTCAATTCTAATCTCTCTATAGTCGTGTAGCAGTGCTCTCTTTCTTCTTCAAGATCTTTGATAATCTTGTCACTTTTGACTGTGGCTGAGATCATTTTCTTTCTAAGCCGAGCTATTTCAACATCATGCTTGCCTTGTAGCTGCCGGACCAACTTGGCTCTTTCCTCGGCGTCTTTGTCCATTTGCTTCCGAGCCTTGACTAACTCTTTTTCAGCTACGTCCAAATCAAAGCTATAGTCATTCACTTTCCGCCGGAGAATCTCAATTAACCTTTCATCTCGGGCTGAACGAACTGGGGTCTCGGATGCAATTTTCATTTGAGCTATTTGAGCCTTCAACATATCATTTTCTTTTTTCAACTGTTTCTTTTCCACTTCATCGGATGCTGCTTGTAAGCCACTTTCAAAATGAAGATTTCTCAGTTTGTCTTCCAACAGACTGATTTTTGCCTTATATTCTTTCTCCTTGGCCGCCCATTTTAGATTTTCCTCGGATTGCTCTATCAGGTCTTGCAAGTGAGGTCTCTTTGAAAGACGTTCGTGTTCAACCCCTCGTCGGTACCATGTGGAGTACCCAGGTGATATCTCCCCCTTTGCTCTATTCGGCACACAAGTATCAATCTTCAAATTTTGGCACTCGTTCCAGATTTGCCGGATTTTTGCTTCCGGGAATTGCCCGTCCGGACCAATCTCCACAGCTTGCACACTGAGATCCCCATCTCTCGGAATAATCTGACACCGACCCAACTGTCGCAGGGCTCTGTATGGGGCATAAGGTTGTATACTCTTTAAACCCATGATCAAAAACGGCGATCCCTCCGTTGGCATGTATATCACCTCGTCAAGAGGTAACCAGTCATACGTCCAATCGATTTGACCGTCAGTTAGTGATCGAAGATACCCAATCCAACCTTGGACTCCCTCTGGCAACCTTACTTCTTTTGTCCTCGCATTGAATTCTTCCAAACATGTCCGATCGGCCGAACCATAGCTCGAGAATGGAGGGTGGTGACACAGATGCTCGATTAGCCAAATTTGCAAGATCAAGTTACACCCTTCGAAGAAAGTAGCCCCCGCTTTGCACGCAGTCAGAGCTCGATAGATATCCGCAACAATCATTGGGGCCAAGGTACAGTTTTCTTGTACTATCAGTGTGGTAGCTACCCCGGCGACTTTTATATTGATATGGCCATCTTTCCTCGGGAATACAACAACTCCAAGAAACGCCACCAAAAATGCGAACCTCCGGTGTTCTTCCCATTTTGCCCGGTTGGACTTACAGCACAACTTGTTGGTTGGGTCGTTGAAACCCCCAACGTGTCCAAACCTATTGTAGATGAAGCTTAAAGAACAAAATCCGTTGGCCAGATCTTCATTATGGACATTCCGGGCAATTTTCAAAGAGTCGAGGAAGCGATGTACCGTCACCGTCCTCGGAGATACCGGGTATTTTCCTTTCAGCGGAACCTCGGTCTTCCCAATGTAAAAGGCAATCTCCTCCAAAGTTGGGGTAAGTTCAAAATCTGGGAAATGAAATACGTTGTGTGCCGAATCCCAAAACGTGACCAACGCTCTAACCACATCACCTCGAGGAACTATTTCGAGTAACCCCGTAAGGCCTTTCAAGTATCTTTTGACCCAGTCTTGACCATCGGATCCCATGTCCTGCCACCAAAATCTCAGCTCCAAAGGGATTTTATTTAGGGAAAATTGTTCATTCATCATCGTGCTCGTCCTGCACATTTATTAAGGTGATTTTATTTAGAAAAGGAAAAATCTTTTTTTAATGCAAGTTTTCAATTTTTGAATGAAAGAAAAGGAAAATGATTTTCGAAGTGGCCATTTTTGCAAAAACAGCCTTCCGTCGTCCTTTCGGAACATTCGGCCATTTCCAAAAATAGCAATCACCTCGATTATTTAAAAAGAAAATCTTTTTGGTCTTTTTCTAAAAGTGTGGTTGGACCCGTTTAAGGGTTGCCTACGTATCCCACCTAATGGCGAGAATCAAACCTGCGTAGTTCGGTCAGATTATTTGACCAGTATTTCAAAAAATGCTCCAACTATTTTTGCAAATTTTCAAATTTTCCGGATACCTATTTTCTATAAATCATTATTTTCCTCTCTCTTTTTTTTTTCCTTTTCAACAATTTTTCCAATCTCGGGATTTTCGCCGGTCCGCATAACGGTCAAGGACAATAAAATGCAACACATAGCATGCTCGGTCTTTTCAATACGGGTCACCTGTCCTAGACGGACCCAACCCCTGTGTTGAGTCCCCTAAGTCAGACATGATGCAAATAATCGTCCTAGACCTATGTTCAAAAATCTTATGGTTTCATAGATTGCTAGACCGTGTACCCGAGCGGACAACTCGAATCGAGGAGGGGGCTACGTACCGGTGACCCGCGGAGTCAATCGGCTTTGTAACTTATCCGGCCTCTGTTTTCTTAATTTAAGGTGACTTTAACAGAAAGGGGAGTCTCAACCAGTAAGCACATCCCCGGGGGAGAAGAGAGAAGGGTTTTCGGCACAGTTTTATATATACAGTTCACATAATATCAAAAGCGATAAAGCACATAGCATGTTGTTCAAATCACATAATGAAGTCAAATAAAAACGCAAACGGCAGTTCTAAGGAGCTCGAGTTCTTAAACCCTGAAACCAAAGTTCAGGGTTGGTTCCCCAGCAGAGTCGCCAGAGCTGTCACACCTCCCTTTTTACTACCCCAACATGCGTAAGGTGTATAAATACACTTGCAGGGTATACCCCGACGCTCAATTACCCGAGACGGATAAAATAACGTAAGGGAAGGAGTTTTTTCCATTTAAAGGACAATCGGTTCGGGATTTTATTAGAGATTAATCAGAAGTCGCCACTTGGGAATGACAATGGTGTCCCAAGTCACCGGTTAATCCCGAATCCGAGGAATTTTGACTCTTATAAATGTCCGCGAAGCAGAGATCCGGATAAGGAACTCTGTTAACCCGGGAGAAGGTGTTAGGCACTCCCGGATTCCGTGGTTTTAGCACGGTCGCTCCACCGGCGTTCTTGACTTTCGTTTGACTCAATTATAAGTTTTAAACAACATAATGTGCTTTTACGTTAAATGTCATTTTTTAGGAATTTGCGACATTGCGGAAACACGCCTCGAGTCATACCGCAACCAGTACGCCTATGACTTTGGTGTATTTCGGCTTTGCCGAGATTTGGATTTGAGTCGCACCAAGTGCACACTCGTTCATAGGAAGGTATATTAAAATCGTGCCTTAAAGTAACGTCTATCGGCTTTTAAATCTTTTGGGAGAAGCTATGGAATTGGCTATTAGCTTTCCCGGGTCTATTTTGTATTATATCATTACTAAATGGGGGCCCCGGTGCTATTCGGGCGAGGCTCGTCCCGATTTTCATTAAAGGATTCGATAATTGTATTTAACTATGTTTTCTACATTTGTTCTTTCCTTAATCGCATTGCTACACTATAGTAATCCAGGCCCATATGATTTCTTGTTTAATTGGGCCTGATCTTCTTTACATTTATATATTTGAACCGTTTGGGTACTCGAAGCCCAGGCTTTTCGACTTCTTCTTGCTGGCTTTGTCAACTTAATATAGCGATTCGGGCCCATAATATACACTAAGCTTAATCTAAATAGCAATTACAGTGATTGAAGTAAAAGAACAGAGACACTCATTTGAAACAAAAGGCATTTTATTTATTCAGTAAAAGATCAATACATCAATTCATCAAATATCAATTACCAAATCAATTACTGGTTTTCATATATCAGGACTAATAGGCTGCTTCTTATTATACTAATGTTTGAAGTCAATACTGAATCTGAGAAGGTGATTTACAGGAAAACTCGAAGAATTACTAACCTAATTAACTGTGAATCTGGACTAATTAATTGACTATATTCATCATTGCATTTCTAGCTAAACATTTTAACACTATAAACTTGGTTCGAATTAAATTGCTTCAATATTCAATTACCTCTTTCTATAGCCTGCTTTTATTTCTGATCCTCGAATTTAGACTAACTATATTCACAATGATTATACAATCTGATTGTTTCATGGTTCGACCTTAAATATCTACAGGTGAATGATTCAAAGACTCATGCATAGTTATACTACTGATTCCATTATGACCCGTTTTATTATCAGGTTATTAGACCTAATCATGAATGGATCACTGCTTGACCTAACGTTTACTATCTATGCTTAAGGGACGACGAATACGTGATTGTGATTGATGAAGCTATATGAGTGAGTAATTACCAGTTCTGAGACCATTATTAGTTAACTTATGTTTTAATGTTATTACCTAATTAACTAAGTGAGGTACTAAATCATACTACTACTATACTACCACTATTGCTAGCTATTACATTGCCTCTGTTCTTTGTTTCCTACTGTTTCATATTACATCAGTCAAGCTATAAATGCTGAAACTAACTAAAGACAATATAAAATCATAACAGGGAAATTAAAAATGAGACTTCATTTCATTATCTCAGCAATTACATCTTCAGTGGATTGAGAAATGTACCTGGGTCAAATGAAAGAACACCAATGAGTCTAAGGGGACAGAAACAAGTAAGTATAGCAAGGACTCAAGCAATGAATGCAACAGTGAGAAGGCACAGCAACAGCAACACAGCAATAGTAGTCGAAAAACCCAGCAACAGCAAGTTAAGAAACCCAGAGAATAATTGAGCAGACGAACCCAGCAATCAACAAAATCAGCAAACTCTCACTCAAAAATTTCAGAAAATCCTATTGCTCTTTTGCTATTTTATCTCTCAAGCTTTGTATGAATTTCAGCTTAGGTGTGTTTTCAGATTACTCCCCAATGGAACCCCCTTTTCAGCCCCTTTTTAAGAGATATTTATAGCTAACCTTTAGGGCTGAATACTTGGGGAGGAAGTATGGGATTAATCCCACTTCCCCCTCCTAAAATTATCCATTCTACACTTTAGTCCATATTTCAGTTACCAGAAACCCTTCCAGCATGTGCTGGAAGGTTCTAAAGATTCTCTTTTATGGCCTTTTACTAGTATGACCTTAGGGGTTTGAGATTTTTACAGATTTCCCATTTTTAGGAGACCATTATACCCCTAAATCTCTACAAAATTGCAGAAATCAGGAGCATGAATGTCCCTATTACCCTCCTAAGTTCTTACTAGTTACTATTTTACCTTTTCAATACCCAATTGTGCCCCTAAGAGCACTGCTGATTTACCAGCTTGCCTAGGGCAGATTTTAGCTAGTTTTGAACCTATTTAACTAATAGCCAGCCGTGACATTAGTATTTAAGGGCTGGCCAGATTTATTTAAAAAACTATTTCAATTTTAGCCACTTTTAAACTAATTCCAGTCAATTAAGACCAATTTATTCTTAATTAAAGCTAATTGCAGGCATAGCCTGTTTTATTGTTATGTTTAAACTATTTAAAATTTAGCCAGTCTCAAGTTGAGACTTAGCTTGGGCTATCAAAGCCATATACTGAACAGCTGGGCCCAAAACCTTTACAGGTTTGGCCACTTTGCTGTTCAGGGCTCAATATAGAGCCTGGGCCAGTCTGCATTTGCAGACATAACCCTTTGCACAACCAGCCACTGTTTTAAGGTGGACTGTGTGTTAGGGCTCACAGAATTGGTCAACCCTTTGCAAGGTTGACCATTCTTAGGCCAATTATTTAACTAACAACCTATTTATGTTCATTTTCAGTTTATACCTATTTAAAAACTAACCACTTTCATAGAACCTAATGCTAACAACTATAACCAATTCACCTAGGGTTCAAACAGTGTTAATCAAACACTTACACTCAACCAGAACCAGTAAACTAAATCAGTTTCAACATGGATTGCATATTAAGACACATAAGATCAAACAAAATGTAATAATCAACCAAAACTCAGAGAAGGCAATTGATATGGTTGAATTTCAGTTGATTAATTCACATTATCTAATTTTATGAGACAAAGTATGAATTCATGCTAATTAAGACTTAATAACTACCAGTTCCAGTCACATGAAAGTTTGAACAACTCAGAATCACCAAGGTTCAAGGCATAAACATGCTCAGAATGTTAAACTCTAAGAAACAGGATTCATTTAAGCCCAGAGTACACACAATAGCATAGGCATGTTAGCTGATATATCTTTTCAAGTATTAATCCTAGCCTTATGTATATATGTGATGGATCAAGATGAAGATAAAGAAAGGAAGAGACATGAAGAAACAGTGAAGAGGAATCCTAAATCTAGCACAAATGCATGACAAATAAAATGAAGATGGTGAAAAGAAGAACATGGAGAAACAGTGACAAAAGAAACAAGAAAGATCAACCAGGACACTTCAAAAGCAACTTAATGTAATGATGAGAAAAGAATGAAGTTAAGCTACTATCAAAACTATGCATTCATGACAATGGAAGAAGGTTGGACTGTAAGAACTAAACAGATCCAAAGACTATAATATCTACAAGATGGAGGAAACAAAGGGAATTCAAAGTGACTCTTATGACTTAACATGATTGGTAGTAAACAATTATGAAGATGGACAAGATGAAAAAGAAGCCTAATTCTATCATAGATCATCAAAGGCAACAAGAGTGGCCACAATATCTTGAACTTAATTTTAAACAGCAGATACAAATCAAAGATCATGCTTTTGTAGTGAATCAAAACTCAACAGTTAGAATGACAGGGGAAAGATGGCATTTCTGAACTTATAGCAGGGAACCATAAAAACAGGACAATCAACAGATAAAATCCCATTATTAGGCTCAAGAGAAGCAGACAAAGAAACCTTATGATTAATCATTAGAAAAACATGCAAGAGAAGCAATTATATAAGAACCTTATGACTAACATGCGAAGCATAAACTAAGAGTCTACAGGATAGAAAAAGGCATGCTGAGACATTTGAGACAAGAGAAAGCAAAGAAACAAAGATAATAGGACTAACTCAGGATTTCAAACCCTCAAAAATAACAAATCAGAAGAGATGATCATAATAATAAGCAAGCAACAGACATTGGATAAAACACAGAGGGAGAGGAAACGCTTAACATGAGAAAATAACAGAAAAATCTTAAGCTAGCATGTGAAACAAATAATCAGTATAGCAGAGTCAACAATTAACAAGGTAAAACAACAAAAGAAATGTGAACTACAGAACTATGGGGAACATAATCAAGCAACAACTCACAAACGCAAACTAAAATCAGAAAGGCCATAGAAGACATGCTAAACACAGAAATCATAGAAGTCAGGATCAAAACATGTAAGAAATAACAGACATATCCTAATAAACTAAAGAAAACTAAAGGGGCGAGGGACTTAGCTTGCGGGGCCGGTCCCCCGAGCTTCCTATTCTTTTTTCTTTTCCTTTTTTATTCTCTCAGACTCTCCTAGACTCTCAGGCCTTCTTCTTGTTTCTCTTTTTTCTTTATTCTTTTCCAGACTTCTCTTTTTTTTTTCAATTTTCTTCTGGTTTTTCTTTCAGGCCTAAAGACGAGGCCTTTTTGAGTTTTGATTGTAGAGGGGTGTTTTGGGGATGGTAAAGGTGAGGTCTTGATTGAGGGTTGAATTTGGGGTCGCCGGAGTTAGGGTTCCGACGACCCTTTTTGGGATATTCGAAACGTTCCAGGGACTTTCGAGGGGAGTGACTAACATGGTTGGATAGATCACGAAGAGACGGTTCGAATGGCATTAGTTTGAGGTGGATTTTCATACTTTGGTGGTCACCGGTGTAACTCCGGTGACCGGGACTTTGAAGAACGGGGTGTTTTTCTGGGGTTTTTGGGTGTACTATGGAATGAAGAAGAAGGAGAAGACGAGGGGAAGGGTGAGAGGAGCCGGCGACCACCGTAGGAGTGGTGGCCGCCATGGCCATCGAGCTTGCAGAGATGAAGAAGATGAAGAACAGAGGCGGCTGTCTTTAGGGTTGTATGTAATGGCTTTTCTCCTTTAGACAAAAGCCATTTATACTCGGACAGGCTGAAGAGATCTGGGCCGTTTGTTGGATGGAGATCAACGGCTCGCAACAGGCGTTACTAAAACGCCGTCGTTCCGTCGCTTATGAGACCCCAAACCTTCGACCCTTGGATTGAATAAAACGGACGGCCAAGATTAATCGTCACATCTTAATTAATTAAAGAAACCAACTAATTATTGGGGTCGTTGGATCAAATACGATGGACGGCTGAGATCAAATCCGCTAAAGGCCTGGATCCGATTTCTTTGGGCCAAAGATCTGGGCCTGCTCACTTCAAATTAAATCAGCCCACCTTATTCTACCACTTGTATTTTTTTGTATTTTTTACGCTTTTTAATTATTTTTATGAATTTTCTTTTATATTTTTTTTTCTTTTTCTTTTATGAACAATTACAAAACCTAATTTCCTATTTACTCTAATTTTCTAATATTTTTTGGTAATTTTCTGCTATTTTTCCTAATTTCTACTACTTAAGCTATTTTACTAATTTTCTAATTAACTAAACTAACAAATTAATTACTACTATTTTTTTGATTTTTTCTAATTTCTTACTTATTCAAACACACAAAATTACAACTAATTTCAAGCAAAGCAAGTAATTGCACTCAAAAACATATTTATTTTAATTTTTGAATTATTTGCCTGGTGCAAAAATCATGTGCTCACACTTATGAGATATAATGCCGCCGGAGAAATCTCGAAATCAGTGTTTCATTTTTCCAAGAACTGCTGGGGATGATACCGACTTCTTGCCTTTCTGAACGTATGCTTCCTCGTTTTGTCTTGTCTGCTGGGGGTATAATTTCCTCTATCACAACTTGTTGTTGTTTTTTTTTTTTTTAAAGCAGCTAGGGATAATCGGGTTCAAAGATCATTTCATCGCGTTATCTGGCTTCTTTCCCCAACCCGGTATTTGGTTTCGAGAAAATTTTCGCAACGGGAGAAAATTTTCTGCCCCAGTTTGAGAATCTTCTTCGTGGCATGCTTTTCTGCCAACAACCCCTCTTCTTCCTGTTTCAAATCAAAGAAAAATTGGTTAGTTTTAAAATGTGGTGGCTGGTTGTGGTGCTCCTGCCGGGGATGGTTCTCCTCTTCTTTCCCTGCTCTGCGTTTCATTGTTATACCCTGCCGGGGATGTTATCATTTGATGATATTCATGCGGGGGATAGTTTTCTCTTTTTTGCTTCCCCGCCTTCCTTGACGACTCTTTATTCGCGAACCTTTCCACGTGGTTTTCCACTGACCACCCGAATTCCTATGATAGTGACCCTTCGTGAAGACCTTGCATGTTTTACTGGTGAACCATTTTCTTTGTTCACCCTTGTCACTGGAAATACCTTTCTGCTGGGGATATCTCCCCTTCTTTTGCGTCATATCTAAGGAATGGGCATTTCCCGACCTTTGAGTCTCATTAACCCTGGCCTTGAGGCTATTAACCTTCCTTGAGATATCCTCATTGACACCAATCCATCCCTTTGTCATTTTCCTATTGCTGGGGAATATCCCTCTGGACATTGGCCTTGCGCTTGATCCCTCCTGACTTATACCACTTGGGTGTACCAATCAAATTCCGTTTTGCATAATTGGAAAGCTGATGGCATATTTTGAAGTCATCTATTACAAACAGACTCTATTGGGGAATTTTTGATGAAAGGAGAAAGATAAAAGGAAATAGAATAAAAGACAAAAGGGAGGATGGCTGTTTAAAACGAAAAATTATAAAATAAACCTATCAAACGTGGATACCAACTCTAATGGACTTGACATGCACACATAGCCTATCCTCCGTCGTTAAACCGGCTTTTGTAATCTTCGCTTGGGGCTTTCCCATCTGATTTCCAATCTTCATTCGACTTGTAGTGCCCGAGGGGTTTTCACTACCAAGCCTCTCTCATTTCGGTTCTTCTCTCAAGCTTTCATCGCCTTATGGTGCCTGTGAAGGTTTTCACCGCTAAGACTCTCTTATTTGTGTTACTTTTCCGCTAGGGATTAGTGGTGTTACTGCCAAGACTCTCCTATTTTCTGCTGGAGATCGGAGTCTTTCTGCCGGGAATCAGAGTGTTATGTCCCTATGAAACTTCTCTCATTTGTCTAACTCGGCCTCTTTTGAAGATTGGTCAAAAGGTCTTTCTTTGGACCGTAATGTGGGTTTGGACAGGGCTAGAAAGAAAGGGTATTAAAGGCTCAAAATAAAACAAATTGGGTTCAAAATTACAACCTTTGGAATCCTATATTTTCCTTGCATAAACACAACTTTTGTTGCCCCAGTTTCTTGCTTGGGGATTTTTTTATATTTTTATTTACACTATGACCGAGCTGTGAAGCGCCTACGTATCCTCTTTGAGGAATCAGGTCAAACGTAGTTCCCACTTTCTCTTTTTCAAGTTTTTTTTTTCATACATTTTTCTTTTTCTTTTCTTTATCTCTTTTTGTTGTTTTCTTTTTCTTTACTTTTTTCTTTATCCCTTTCTTCTCTTACCTTTCAAACTTGTGTTTCTAGTCTTTGCAACTCATTCCGAAGGAGGGGTATGAAAGAATTTAAAATAAGGCTCAAAGGGTTGACGATGGATAAAGTGTTTGGATAGCAGAACAAAATGCCTTCGTCATTCCAATCTTCAAAACATGCCAAGTGTAAACAACACAATTAATATTTGTCATATCTTTAAAGCACTGTTGGACAATACTCTCATTTTCATTATTATGAACGACCCCATGTCAATTTTGGCAGCTTGCCTTTAACGGTTTTCTTTTACTTGCCCCAGTTTCTCATGACTCGGGTTTCGAATAATCTCAAACCATTCTTACTTCATTTAAATATCTCGATCACCTCCCAATGGTTTTGTGATTAACATTTAAGATCAGGCCAGAACTATGCGCGCACGTCATGTCACTAGAGCTAGCAGAAAAAGAACTATATGAAGGAGAGGACTAAATAACAGAAAATGTCTAGAAATAATATAAAATAGGTCATTGCATTAACCGATAAAACAACGACTCGAACAACCAAAAAAACAAAAATGGGGTACAATACTTGGAACGAACCTAGACCCCTTTAGATGAGACACTATGATCAAAAGAAAAATACAAGGATAAAAGGTTTGAGCCACAAAACAACATTCGGATTACCATTCTGAAATAACTCAGACAAATAGAAATGACAACAAAATAAGCCACCACAAATGACTCTCCAGTTGATAAGCCTGACATTTAGCCACGAATTTGATTATCAGAATCACTATGGCCTTCTCTAATTTCAGTCGGCACATTCCCGAGTGGATTCTCATATTTTGTGCCACCAGGCATCACCGCCAGAAAGTGTGTATCATCAGGTGCAGGTAACGGATTCAACGCGATATTCCGGGTGTCACTGTTATGAATCACAATCAATCTTTCTTGGATCATCCTTTCTATTTCCCTTTTCAAATCCCGACAACTTTCCATGTTGTGCCCCTGGGCATGGGAATGGTATTCACACCTTTTAGATGGGTCAAAGCTCCTTGCACGTGGGTCCACATGATTTGGAGGGATGAGTGCAATCATGTCCTGTTGCTTTAACCTCTCAAATAAGCTTTCATAGGAAACTTCTATTGGTGTGAAATTATCCTTCAACTTCGGTTCCCTTCTATGCCCTTGGTTTGGAAGTGGGTTATAAGGTATTTGGAAATTTTGCAGAGGCTGATAGAGATTTTGTGATGCTCGTGCTCACTTTCTTGGATGATTTGATGGCTGAATAACATACTGGGGTGGATCAACTGGGTATGGTGGGTTCGGAGGTGGATAGTAATGCTCAGGGGAATTATGGAAAACTTGTCGAGACATCGCATACCGTCGAGGTACTCTTCTGGAACCTTTTCTTGACCCTGATATCATCATGACTTCTTCATCCCTCTCACTCGTGTCACTAGATTCAAATTGGACAGCCTGAGCTGCAGCCTTGAGAGCCGCTTGACTTATAATTCTGCCTGTCTTAAGACCGTTCTCTACCATTTCTCCCATTTTGACTACATCCAAGAAGGATTGACCAACCGCGGACATCATGTTCTGAAAATAATCCGGCTCTTGAGCCTGAAGGAAGACAGTGATTAACTCATGGTCATCCATGGGTGGCTCAGCACGAGCCGCTTGCTCTCTCCATTTAAGGGCATATTCCCTGAAACTTTCACTTGATTTCTTCTTCAGATTTGAAAGGAAAATGCGGTCTGGGGCAATGTCAATGTTGTATTGGAATTGTTTGACAAAGGCTTGTGCCATGTCGTTCCAGACGTGCCAGCGAGATGCATCTTGATCCCAAAACCATTCAGAGGCTACTCCTGTAAGGCTTTCCCCAAAGTAAGCTATTAACAATTCTTCATTTCTTCCCAGACTCCTTAGTTGATTGCAATACCTTTTCAAATGGGCTATGGGATGTCCATGTCCATCGTACTTTTCAAATTTGGGAATCTTGAAACCAGGTGGCAAGTGGACATCGGGAAACAAGCATAGATCTTTGAAAGCAACACTCTTTTGACCTGCCAACCCGTGCGTGTTTTTCAACCGTTGTTCTAAGCTTTTCAATCTTTGGGTTATTTCCTCCTGTACCATCTTTCGGGGATCTTGCGTTGTCCGCTTGTCACAAACCAACCACCTTCTACTTACTTTACAATTCAAGACAAAACATGTTAGAATGGACTCGGACAGTCCTTATCAATTTATTTATTTATTTATTTATTTTTTATTTTATATTATATATATACACAGTTGTGGTCGAATCTTTTGGAGATTGCCTACGTATCATGACCCCGCATGAATCAGACTGAGCGTAGTTCTTGCAAATTAATGCAAGAAAATAAAAAAATGTTTATTTGATTTTTTTTTTGAAGGAAAATTATAGAAACCGACTCCAACTACAAACTTGAAAAACTTTCACATTTTGAACCGGAGATTTCTTCAAGAATAAATATTTTTTGGTGTCAATTATGACTATTTCTACAAATTGGCCATGTAATGGCTTATTTGGTAAAGTGACTATTTTGCAAAATTTTTTTTAAGAAAAATAAGCTTGAAAATTTCCTCATCCTAGGGCTCATGGGGCATCGTTCGGCATCGCCATAGGCCAACACAAGATTGAGAAGTTTTTTATGTCAATTGTGACTATTTTAACAAAATTGGCCATGTAATGGCTTATTTAGACAAAGTGGCTATTTTTGCAAAATTTTATTTAAGAAGATACAAATTCAAAATTTTTATCCTGGGGCCTATGGGGCATCGTTCAGCACCGACACAGGCCAATACAAGACTGAGGAAGTTAAAATGCAAAAATGTGGCTATTTCAGCAAAATTCCGGCCATGTAATGGCTTATTTGATAAAGTGATTATTTTTGTAAAGTTGAGTGATGACTCAACCTTGATTTTGAGGCTATGGCCTTTCAACATTTCCACATGGAATATTTCAAGGCTATTATTCAAAAGGAAATGAAAAGATTTCAAAGTGGCCATTTTTGCAAAAACAACCTTCCGGCGTCCTTTCAGAACATTCGGCTATTTTCAAAAATAGCATCACTTTGAATTTATTGACAAAACTAAACACACATTTTTTTTTGATTTTTTAAAAGGGGTTGCCTTTCAACATTTCCACAAGGGGTATTTCAAGGCTATTAAAAAACAAAAAAGATTTCAAAGTGGCCATTTTTGCACAAACAGCCTTCCGGCGTCCTTTCGGAACATTCGGCTATTTTGAAAAACAGCGTCACTTTGATTTTATTGAAAACTAAAACTTCGACATTTTTTTTTAAAATTTTTTGAAGGGGTGGTTGGACCCGATGAGGGTTGCCTACGTATCCCACCTAATGGCGAGAATCAAACCTGCGTAGTTCGGTCGGATTATTTGACCAATTATTTCAAAAAATGTTCCACCTATTTTTTCAAATTTTCAAATTTATATATATATATATATATATATATATATATATATATATATATATATATATATATATGAAAACAATGACATTTCCTTTTCTTTTATGATTTTTTTTTATTATATATATATATATATATTTATTATTATTAACAAGCAACACGAATTATTTTTGAAAACAAACTATTATTTTTCAATTCATTGGCATATAAAACGAACTATTATAATTTTCATTTTATTAACAAACAAATGACTATTTTTTATGAATAAAATCACTTTTTTTTATTGAAAAATAAAGCTTGTTTTTTTTAATTATTAAAATAAAACGTTTTTATTTTTTTTTCTTTTAAGTAATAACAAACTATTTTAAAAATAACAATTCTTTTTTTTTCCTTTTTATTCTCAAAATCCGGTAGAGTTTCGACACTACTTGGGCATTGGTTTGTTTTCTAAAAATGAGTAGTTATCTCTCTGCACTGTTACTTTTCTTTTCTCTTTTTTTCTTCATTTTTCCTCAATATTTACAAATCGGTCGGCATGCAAGTCTGAAACAAATAATTGCATGAAACAAATAGGATGCAACAGGATGGTCCTTTTTTATTTCAGGTTGCCTGTCCTAGACGGACCCAACCTCTTTGTTGAGTCCCCTAAGTCAAAGGCAACATGATGCAAATAAGCGTTCCTACTAGGGATCCGGCATGAAGTCACGTTATTCTAAGTTTAAAACATGGGTATGTGTTCTAGACTGTGTACCCGAGCGGACAACTCGAGTTGAGGAAGGAGCTCCTTTCCGGGAACCAAAAGGCCAGCCGGCTTAGAAACTTTCCGAGCCTCTTTCTTATTTTGGGGTATGACGCTAAAAGAATAGGGAGTCTCAACCAGTGAGCACATCCCCGGGGGTGAGAAAAGAAGGGTTTCGGCACAGTTTATATGTACAGTTCAGATAATATCAAAGCGGTAAACATATAGCACATTAATCAAACGTATAATAAAATCAGATATAGACAAAAACAACAATTTAACTGAGCTCGAATTCTTAAACCCTGAACCGAAGTTCTGGGTTAGCATTGTCCCCAGCAGAGTCGCCAGAGCTGTCACACCTCCTTTTTCCGCACCCGCGAGAGCACGAGGGAGTTTTTCCAATTAAAGGACAATCGAAACGGGATCAACTTATTTAATTCAGAGTCGCCACTTGGAAAATAATGGTGTCCCAAGTCACCGGTTTGATCCCGAACAGAGGAAAGGTTTGACTCTATATTACGGTCCGCGAACCAGAAATCCGGATAAGGAATTCTGTTAACCCGGGAGAAGGTGTTAGGCATTCCCGGGTTCCGTGGTTCTAGCACGGTCGCTCAATCATCGTATTTGGCCTCTTTATCTGATTTTATAATGTGCTTTAACCTCTGTGCAAATTTTGACTTTAACCGCTTTTGATTATTATTATTATTATAAGAATTATTATTATTATTATTTTAACAAAGAATTGCAACGTTGTGAAAATGTATCTCGAACCACGTCGCACCGGTGCACCCGTGGTTGTCAACACATTTCGACTCCGTTGAGATTTGGATTTGAGTCACATAAATGTGCACTCGAGTTTAAGGAGATAAGATTATTAAATACGCGTCTAAAGATACTAACGCGTTTTGTGTTCGGGAAAGGCCGTGGAATCCGCTAAACAGCACATCCCGGAATCTAAACATTTTTCGTAATAATCGTCTGTTGAGGGCCCCGCAATTTGCGTGTTATTTTGGCGAGGCTCGTCTCACTTATTGTTTAAGGGCTCATTACCCTTTTATTGTTTATTGTTTTAAATGAATTACAGCGCAGTGGAAACGTATCTCGAACCACGTTGCACCAGTGCACCCGTGACTTTTGACACGTTTCGACTTCGTTGAGATTTAGATTTGGGTCACATAAATGTGCACCCGTATTTGAGAAGGTAGTATTAGAATACGTGATTAAAGCAACTACGCATTTATTATCTTTGGAGAACACCGTAAAATTCACTATACGGTTGATCCCGAAGTCTAAGTATTTTTATATATATATATTTATGAGGGCCCCGCAATTTGTATAATTTTGTTAGGCGAGGCACACCTCTAATTCTGATTTAAAAGAGAACTACATTCCGCTATATTCATTTAAGAATTAATTCGAGATTATTTAGAACTTGTTACAAACCACGCTACATGAAATGCGCCCGTGGTCCATGACACGCTTTATTTAACCTTGTTCAAAATTGGAGTCGGGTCACATGAAATACACCCCCGATTCCTTTAATCTAATTCCGCCGTTCGGTTGAGGAATAAGGAACCAATTTCGATAAGGTGACAAAATCATGCTCAACTATAACCAATTCGAGTAAACATACGAGTAGATAACTAAGTGAGCAAATTCAAGACTACGACGAGCAACTACATAAACAACGGAAGCATAACTAGTTGGCGAGCATGTGAAGGATTAGTTATTTTCATTAGCTAATTTCGACACTACAAGACCACCATTAATTGTGAAATTGCATGTTCAACGGAATCATATATTTACAAAAAAATAATCTAAATCATACGAAACTAAATCAAATGCGAAACGATCCAAAATATTAGCGAGAAGAACAATATCGGAAAAGAACAACACCTTTATTTATGCATATTTTTCAACGTACACAACGAGAAAACGAACCTTTTATGACGATCTCAAACCTCGACCTCTCCGGACAGAACTCGAATCAAACGACGACCTCGACTGAAGTTGTACCTCGTCGGACGACGAACATCGACGGAGGGAGCTGGTGGTTCGCTAGTGGGCGACGGGCTTGGACTGTGCGTATGGTTGCTGCTGGTTGGCGATGGAGAACGCAGCGGCTGTTCTCTGGGCGTGGGGGCTGGAGTTGTGCGTTGTTTGGACGTAAGGGAGGCTGGGGACGTCGGGGGAAGGGTTGTCGACGAGACTGAGTCTCGTCTGGTGGTTGCTGGCCGGCGAGCGACTGGAGGCGGGTAAGGGTTCGTTGCTAGCATTTTGCCCTTTTTTTTTCAACCTCCGGAGAGGATGAAGCAACCATCTCCTCCTTCTCCGTGTATGTGTATCCGTATATATAAAAAATCTGTATGTTTTCTTCCTTTTCCAAATGAAGCTCCACTCACCTATGCTTTTTCCCGTTTCTTTATTTTGTTCCCATGTTTTTTCGTTTTTCTCTTTTTTAAAATGCATCCCTCATACTTTGTCCTTACAGATTGTCCATAGGTGTGTGTCGTGTGTGCATGTGATGTGTCTTTGGTTTAGAGGGGATCACATGGGTTATGGGTAGAGTGATGAGTGTGTTTTGTCCGTATTCCCCTTGTGCGGTGGACTAGGGTTATTATGGGCTAGGTCCGGAAATTATAACACCGGGTAGTTTGAACCCGAATATTATTATTTGCCTGGAACCAAGAATAAGAATACGGTGTTATTAATTAATCCTACGTAAGCAAAATAACTATAAGAGTAAGACCGACACCTAAACAAAACTATTTTTATTTTTTTCAAGATTGAAGTAACCACAAAATATTAATTATATTATTTTTGTTTTGTAATTTTCGTTTTTTTTAATAAAGCTAAAAATATAAAGAACTATTTTTGTATTTTTCAAGTTTAAAATGACTACGAAACATTATATTTTTTGTTATTTTTTATCTTAAGGTAAAAATAAAGTAAAAGAGTCAAAATTAGCTAAAATAGCTATATTAAGTCTAAACTAAATATTTTAGCTAAAAATATAAAAAATCTCGGGTAGGGGCAAAATCACGCATCTACAGTACTCACACCCAACTCCCTGCACCATGTGTGTAGATCCAGGTACATCACAGTGGAGCTGATTCTATTGCAGTTCGGGAGTGCTTTTGGACAGTCGAGGTAGATGGCAGCGTTCGCAGGACCTGATTCTCCAGTTTGCCTGTATTTTTGTTCTGATTATCCCACACTTGTGCACATTTATATTCACTATTTACACTTTGTTTACTCTGTAGAGGCTCATGACTCTTGACCCTTCGGTCTATGGGAGTTGGCACTTGTTGGGACTTGGTTCCCTGTTTTTAATATATCTATCACTGTTATGCTTAAATTGGATAAAGTGAGCTTATGGCTTCGTGATTGTTGTTAATTGGTCAGGCTGGCCTAACAGTGTGCTTGTCACGACCCTAGTTCACCAATTGTGAACATGTCGTGATGGCACCCAGTCCCCACGACTAGGTAAGCCTAACACGTTGCGGAATATACAAGTTATAAAATACTTAAATAAGAAACATCGGAAAAATAGCATAAAAGATATGTAATCCGTGCCGCTTGGCACATACATCCATCACACAATGAATAAAACACTACCAAGATCCGGAACCCCACGGTAACACAGACTAAAAAGAGAAATACAACTGTGGCTCTATATGTAAAGAGTATCTAACAACGAAATGAAGAAAAATGTCAACTAGTACTACTAGAATAGAAGGAAAGCCTCCGAATCCGCGGACGTAGCAGATCATACCTCGAAGTCTCCTAGAAAGCTGCGAAATCACCTAGCACGAGCCTGCTCTGATGTACCTGGATCTGCACAACAAAAGTGTGCAGAAGAGTAGCATGAGTACACCACGGCGGTACTCGGTAAGTGCCAAGCCTAACCTCGATGGAGTAGTGACGAGGTAGGTAAGGGCCCTACTGAGAAAAAAACAATAATATAATGATGATAACAAAATAAACAGTTTAAATGATAATAATTTCCGAAATAACAACATTATGATGATTACTGTAACTGTCTACAATTAAGCTAACAACAAATAACCAACTCAAATAAACAAATCGAGGATCTGTGGGAATTGAACCCACAGTCCCATTCTCGGTACCTCTGGATCTCCGGGAATCGAACCCGCAGCCCATGTCTCAATAATATCTCAATAACTCAGGATCTCCGGGAATCGAACCCGCAGTCCCTACCAATAAGTCAGGATCTCGGGAATCGAACCCGTAGTCCACATTTCAATAATCTCAGGATCTCGGGAATCGAACCCGTAGTCCACATTTCAATAATCTCAGGATCTCGGGAATCGAACCCGTAGTCCATATTTCAATAATCTCAGGATCTCGGGAATCGAACCCGTAGTCCACATTTCAATAATCTCAGGTTCTCGGGAATCGAACCCGTAGTCCACATTTCAATAATCTCAGGATCTCGGGAATCGAACCCGTAGTCCATATTTCAATAATCTCGGGATCTCGGGAATCGAACCCGTAGTCCATAACCACAGCAAGTAAAGGAATACACAGAGAGAAGTATAATATGCTTAATGATAACTTCGCCGATGAACAACGCCAGCGATTACCAAGAAAACCCAAGTAAGTCGATTAAGCAACTAGACAGTTAGATTCTATCTAATCATGCTTTTCTAACTACTACCGGGTAGGAATATCGAATTTAACAACTAAGAACAGGAATATCACTCATTGAACATTTTGAGTAAAGTATGTGTTCATCAACCAGCGCATGTACACGCCCGTCACCTCGCGTACAAGGCATTTAAAGTATCACAATAATATCCTAGGGGTGAAAGTTCCCCACACGAAGTTAGACAAGCCACTTACCTCAATTCCGGTACAAAACCGCTAAGTAATAACCCTCTTGCCACGAATGTCGGCCTCCAAAAGTGTAGAATCTGATAAAAATCATTAGAATCACATCAAAATAGGCCAATTGGGCATTACCCAATCAAATTAACTCAAAATTCACCAAAACCCACAAGTTGCCAAAACCCGACTTTCGGTACGCTTATCGAAAAATCACGACAATTATATATTCGGGTTCCTTATCTCAATACGAGTCCGTGCATATAAAATTTATCGAAATCGGACTCCGTTAGCCCATTCAAATCAAAGGTTTTCTAAAGGTTTTGGTCTAGGGTGAAAACCCCCATTAATTACCCCAAATTCCTCCATTTTCATGAAAAACTTGCATAATATTATCAACAACAATCATAATTGGAGTCCATAATTGATTACTTGAAGAAACCCCTTGAATCTCCCTTCAAAATCGCCCAAATCGCCCCTTAAGCCGAGCCCTCAAAGTTTGGAAATGTTTCTGAAATTTCTAACTTCTGATATAATTAACTCTCTGCGATTTCCGCTTCTGCGGATGAAATTCCGCTTCTGCGGATCCGCTTCCGCGACATTTTGTCGCTTCTGCGAAGCCCAGGCTTGGCTGGACCATTCCGCTTCTGCGGTCTCTAGGTCGCTTCAGCGATTCCGCTTCTGCGGAAGCACAGTCGCTTCTGCGACTTCGCTTATGCGGACAAACGTCCGCTCCTGCGGAGGGCCACCAAACAGTTCACTTTCGCTCCTGCGGAAGACTTTCCGCTCCTGCGTGACCGCCTACACGATCCAAAATCCGCTCCTGCGACCCTCGCTCCTGCAGAGCAAATGTCGCTTCTGCGGACTCGCCTCTGCGGTCCAAGCTCCGCAGAAGCGAATACTACAGAAGGCAGGCATCAGCCTGCTGCAAGTTGCAAGTTTTTAAGATTCTTGCCGTTTAATCACCCGAATTCATCCCGAGTCCCCCGGGACCCTATCCAAACACACCAACACATCCTAATACCTTATTCGAACTTGTTCCAATCCTCAAAACACGTCTAACAACATCGAAACCCATAATTCCCATCGAATTCAAGCCTAAATTTCTTAAAACTTTCCGAATTGCACATTCGATCAAAAACCCAACCAAACGACGTCCGAATGACCTAAAAATTTGCGGACATGTCCAAAATCATATAACGAAGCTACAGAAATTGTCGGAATTCCATTCCGACCCCCGGATCAAAATCTCACCTATCGCTCGGATTCGCCAAAATTTCAACCTTCGGTATTTCAAGCCTAATTGAGCTACGGACCTCCAAAATACATTCCGAACGCGCTCCCAACCCCGAAATCACCTAACGGAGCTAATGGAACCATCGGATTTCCGTTCCGAGATCGTCTTAACACTGTTCCGGCTACGGACCGTTTTCTAGCTTCAAAGCTCTTATTTAGGGACTAAGTGTCCCAAAATGCTCAAATTTTCAGAACCGACTCTCCCGGCAACCCACAATAACAGAAATGAACTTAGGGGAACCGTTAAATTAGGGATTAGGGCGTAATTTTCTAAAACGACCGGTCGGGTCGTTACATCTTCCCACACTTAAAGATTCGTTCGTCCTCGAACGAGCATAGAAAACATACCTGGAGTAGTGAAAAGATGAGGGTACTGGCTGCGCATATCCTGCTCAGTCTCCCAAGTTGCCTCCTCGATCGGCTGGCCCCGCCACTGAACCTTTACCGAAGCGATGTTCTTTGACCTTAGCTTTCTGACCTGCTTGTCTAGAACGGCTACTAGCTCCTCAACATAAGACAGATCCTTGTCTAGCTGAATCGAAGTGAAATCCAACACATGCGATGGGTCACCATGGTATCTCCGGAGCATGGAGACATGAAATACGGGGTGAACTCCGGCTAAAATAGGAGGTAAGGCTAACTCATAGGCAACCTCCCCAATACGCCTCAAAATCTCGAAAGGGCCAATAAATCTAGTACTCAGCTTCCCTTTCTTCCCGAACCTCATAACGCCCTTCATGGGCGAGACTCGAAGTAGAACCCGCTCGCCAACCATAAACGCCACATCGCGAACCTTCTTGTCCGCATAACTCTTCTGTCTAGACTCGGCCGCACGAAGTCTGTCCTGAATCACCTTGACCTTGTCCATAGCCTCCTGAACCATATCAGTACCTAGCAACCTGGCCTCGCCCGGCTCAAACCAACCCACGGGAGACCCGCACCTCCTACCATATAGGGCCTCGTACGGTGCCATCTGAATACTAGACTGGTAGCTGTTGTTATAAGCAAACTCCGCCAGTGGCAAGAAGTGATCCCATGAACCTCCAAACTCCATCACGCACGCACGGAGCATATCTTCCAAAATCTGAATAGTGCGCTCGGACTGCCCATCAGTCTGGGGGTGAAATGTTGTGCTCAGCTCCATCCGAGTACCTAACTCCTGCTGTACAGCTCTCCAGAACCGTGAAGTGAACTGAGTGCCTCTATCTGAAATGATGGAAACTGGAATACCATGCAGCCGAACTATCTCCTTGATATAGATCTCCGCCGGTCGCTCCGATGAATAAGTAGTGCTCACCGGTATAAAATGGGCGGACTTGGTCAGCCGATCCACAATAACCCAAATGGAATCGAACTTCCTAACAGTCCGTGGAAGCCCAGATACAAAGTCTATGGTGATGCGCTCCCATTTCCACTCTGGAATCTCAATCCGCTGCATCAATCCACCCGGGCGCTGATGCTCATACTTCACCTGCTGGCGGTTGAGGCATCTAGAAACATAATCAACTATATCCCTCTTCATCCGCCTCCACCAGTAATGCTGTTTCAAGTCCTGATACATCTTCGCGGCACCCGGATGGATGGAATACCGCGAACTATGGGCCTCTGCTAGAATCAGCTCTCGAAGATCATCTACATTGGGCACACAGATACGCCCCTACATCCTCATGACTCCATCATCCCCGATGGTAACATCTCGAGCATCACCACGCCGAACTCTATCCTAAAGGACAAGCAAATGTGGGTCGTCGAATTGACGCTCCCTGATGCGGTCAAATAGAGAAGACCGAGAAACTACACAAGCTAGAACCCGGCTGGGCTCCGAAAGATCCAGTCTAACAAACTTCCTGGCCAAAGCCTGAACATCCATCGCCATAGGCCTCTCCGAAGCTGGTAGATACGCTAAACTCCCCAAACTCTCTGCCCGACGACTCGAGGCATCAGCAACCACATTAGCCTTGCCCGGATGATAGAGAATAGTAATATCATAGTCCTTCGATAGCTCCAACCATCTCCTCTAATGCATATTCAGGTCCTTCTGCTTAAGCAAGTGTTGCAAGCTCCGGTGATCAGTGTAGATCTCAGAAGGAACCCCATATAAATAATGACGCCAAATTTTCAAGGCGTGAACAATGGCGGCTAGCTCCAAATCATGAACAGGGTAATTCTTCTCATGCACCTTCAGCTGTCTCGACGCGTAGGCAATCACCCTACCGTCCTGCATCAATACCGCACCGAGTCCAACTCGTGAGGCATCACAATATACAGTATAGGACCCCAAACCTGTAGGCAACATCAATATAGGGGCCGAAGTCAACGCTGTCTTGAGCTTCTGAAAGCTCGCCTCACACTCGTCTGTCCACCGAAAAGGGGCACCCTTTTGGGTCAATCTAGTCATAGGTGCTGCAATCGAAGAGAACCCTCTACGAAACGACGGTAATAGCCCGCCAAACCAAGGAAACTGCGAATCTCAGTAGCGGAGGAGGGTCTGGGCCAACTCTGCACGGCCTCCACCTTCCTCGGATCTACTCGAATACCATCACTCGACACCACGTGGCCCAAAAATGCCACCGAACTCAACCAGAATTCACATTTAGAGAACTTGGCATAAAGCTGCTTCTCCCTCAGAATCTGAAGCACTATCCTCAAATGTTGCTCGTGCTCTTCCCGGCTCCGGGAATATACTAGAATATCATCAATGAAGACAATCACGAACGAGTCCAGATAAGGCCTGAACACACTGTGCATCAAATGCATAAAGGCTGCTGGGGCATTAGTCAGCCCAAAAGGCATCACGAGGAACTCATAGTGACCATACCGGGTCCTGAAGGCAGTCTTCGGGATATCTGGCTCCCGAATCTTTAGCTGGTGATACCCAGAGTGCAAATCAATCTTAGAAAACACATGTGCGCCCTGTAGCTGGTCAAATAAATCATCAATACGGGGCAAAGGATACCGGTTCTTCACCGTAACCTTGTTCAGCTGACGATAGTCAATACACATACGCATAGAACCGTCCTTTTTCTTCACAAACAATACGGGAGCACCCCAAGGCGAAACACTGGGTCGAATAAAACCCTTGCCCAATAACTCCTGTAACTGATCCTTCAACTCCTTTAACTCAGGAGGAGCCATACGGTACGGTGGAATAGAAATGGGCTGAGTGACCGGCAACAAGTCAATAGCAAAGTCAATATCTCTGTCGGGCGGCATGCCCGAAAGATCAGCTGGAAATACATCAGCAAAGTCACGTACCACATGAACAGAATCAATAGAGGGAGTGTCAACACTGACGTCCCGCACATAGGCTAGATAAGCAGCACACCCCTTCTCAACCATACGCTGAGCTCTGAGAAAAGAAATAACACGGCTAGGGGTGTGATCTATAGTACCACTCCACTCAATACGTGGAATGCCTGGCATAGCCAGCGTCACGGTCTTGGCGTGACAATCAAGAATAGCATAATGGGGCGACAACCGGTCCATGCCCAGAATAATATCAAAATCGACCATCCCAAGCAGCAATAGATCCGCTCTGGTCTCAAAATCACAAATGGTAATCAAACACGACCGATATACGCGGTCCACTACCAAAGAATCACCCACCGGAGTGGAAACATAAATGGGGGCACTCAAAGAATCCCGAGGCACACCCGGATGAGAAGCAAAGTAAGAAGACACATATGAAAAAGTGGAACCAGGGTCGAATAGAACCGATGCCTCCCTGTGACTAACCATAATAATACCTGTGATAACAGAGTCAGATGCAACAGCTGCAGCGCGATCAGGAATAGCATAAAATCTGGCCTGGCCCCTCTCTCGAGGGTGGCCTCTGGCACCTTTGATCCCCACCCCTAGCTGGCTGGGCGAGTGGAGTGGCAGCTGGGGCTGGAATGATGGCCTGCTGGCCCTGTGAACCACGCTGAGGCTGCGATGACTGATGATGAGCTCCTCTCCTGCGCCTGGGGCACTCCCTAACCAGGTGGCGAGTATCCCCACACTCAAAACAACCTCTGGGAGGACGCAGTGGCTGTGACTGACCGGCCTCACCCCCACTAGTCTGACCCCTGGAAGGACCCCGCGCAGGAGGTGCACTGGAAACTGGGGGAGCATAATAAGGCTCCTGAGGTGCTGGAAGACCTGGAGTACTACCTGCTGCGGGCAATGCCGAGTGAACTGGTCGACCGGAATAACCCCTGCCAAAACGACCGGCTGATGAAGTGCGGGCACCAGAGAAATGGCCCGACTCACGAGACCTCTCGGCCTCTCTCTCCCTCCGCTCTCTAGGGAGCATACTCTCGATCCTCTTGGCAATGCTAACTGCCTGCTGATAAGATATATCTGTCTCAAGCTCTCTGGCCATGCCGGATCGGATAGGCGGAACAAGGCCCTCAATAAATCTCCGCACTCGCTCCCGAACCGTGGCTACCAAAGCCGGTGCATGCCTGGCTAGGCGGGTGAAACTGATAGCATACTCCGATACTGACATGGAGCCCTGTCGCAACCGCTCAAACTCCGAGCGCCAAGAATCCCTAAGGCTATGTGGAACAAACTCCCTCAAAAACAGATCTGAAAACTGCGTCCAGGTCAATGAAGCAGACTCCTCTGGACTATCCAACTCGTACGTGCGCCACCAATCATAAGCGGCTCCACGAAGCTGAAAAAGCAGTGAAGGAAACCCCGCTGGTCTCCACTATCCCCATGGTACGAAGAATACGGTGACACCCCTCCAGAAAACCCAATGCATCATCTGTAGCCAAACCGCTGAACATTGGAGGATCATATTTCTTGAACCTCTCCAACCTACGCTGCTCGTCCTCGGAGGCAACTGGCCCACCTCCAGGTTGTGCTGGGGCGGCAGGAGGCATAACCAAAATCTCTGGGACCTGTCCCACTGGCACACGCTACTCAGGTGTAACGACTGCGGGAGTCTGGGCCCCTCCCCCGGCCTGAGATGTAGCTGCAACAAGAGGAAGCAGTCCTGCCTGGGCTAAAGTGGTATACATACTCATGAACTGAGCCAGGGTCTCCTGTAGTGCTGGAGTAGTAGCAGCTGTAGTCGGTGTACCACGTGCCTGCGCTCCAACCTGGTCTACCTGTGGCACCTCAGCTGCAGCGCGCGAGGGTACTGTGGCTGCACCTCGGGCGCGTCCTCGTCCTCTACCTCGGCCCCGACCTCTGACGGCAGCAACAGGGGGCGCGGGTACCTGATCATCGCGAGTAGCTCGTGTCCTCACCATCTGTAAGAGAATAGAAAGCAATAGTTTAGATTTTGGTGCCAAAAATGTCGCACGACAAGGAATCCAAAAGAAATGAAGAGTTTCCTAAACAGTTACATAGCCCCTCGTAGATAAATACAGACGTCTCCGTATCGATCAGCGAGACTCTAAGTAACCGGTCCGTGTCCCGTGACTCCTATGAACCTAGAGCTCTGATACCAACTTGTCACGACCCTAGTTCACCAATTGTGAACATGTCGTGATGGCACCCAGTCCCCACGACTAGGTAAGCCTAACACGTTGCGGAATATACAAGTTATAAAATACTTAAATAAGAAACAACGGAAAAATAGCATAAAAGATATGTAATCCGTGCCGCTTGGCACATACATCCATCACACAATGAATAAAACACTACCAAGATCCGGAACCCCACGGTAACACGGACTAAAAGGGGAAATACAACTGTGGCTCTATGTATAAAGAGTATCTAACAACGACATGAAGAAAAATGTCAACTAGTACTACTAGAATAGAAGGAAAGCCTCCGGATCTGCGGACGTAGCAGATCATACCTCGAGGTCTCCGGAAAAGCTGCGGAAATCACCTAGCACGAGCCTGCTCTGATGTACCTGGATCTGCACAACAAAAGTGTGCAGAAGAGTAGCATGAGTACACCACGGCGGTACTCGGTAAGTGCCAAGCCTAACCTCGATGGAGTAGTGACGAGGTAGGTAAGGGCCCTACTGAGAAAAAAACAATAATATAATGATGATAACAAAATAAACAGTTTAAATGATAATAATTTCCGAAATAACATCATTATGATGATTACTGCAACTGTCTACAATTAAACTAACAACAAATAACCAACTCAAATAAACAAATCCAGGATCTGTGGGAATTGAACCCACAGTCCCATTCTCGGTACTTCTGGATCTCCGGGAATCGAACCCGCAGCCCATGTCTCAATAATATCTCAATAACTCAGGATCTCCGGGAATCGAACCCGCAGTCCCTACCAATAAGTCAGGATCTCGGGAATCGAACCCGTAGTCCTCATTTCAATAATCTCAGGATCTCGGGAATCGAACCCGTAGTCCACATTTCAATAATCTCAGGATCTCGGGAATCGAACCCGTAGTCCATATTTCAATAATCTCAGGATCTCGGGAATCGAACCCGTAGTCCATATTTCAATAATCTCAGGATCTCGGGAATCGAACCCGTAGTCCATATTTCAATAATCTCAGGATCTCGGGATCGAACCCGTAGTCCATATTTCAATAATCTCAGGATCTCGGGAATCGAACCCGTAGTCCATAACCACAGCAAGTAAAGGAATACACAGAGAGAAGTATAATATGCTTAATGATAACTTCGATGATGAACAGCGCCAGCGATTACCAAGAAAACCCAAGTAAGTCGATTAAGCAACTAGACAGTTAGATTCTAGCTAATCATGCTTTTCTAACTACTACCGGGTAGGAATATCGAATTTAACAACTAAGAACAGGAATATCACTCATTGAACATTTTGAGTAAAGTATGTGTTCAACAACCAGCGCATGTATACGCCTGTCACCTCGCGTACAAGGCATTTAAAGTATCACAATAATATCCTAGGGGTGAAAGTCCCCCACACGAAGTTAGACAAGCCACTTACCTCAATTCCGGTACAAAACCGCTAAGTAATAACCCTCTTGCCACGAATGTCGGCCTCCACAAGTGTAGAATCTGATAAAAATCATTAGAATCACATCAAAATAGGCCAATTGGGCATTACCCAATCAAATTAACTCAAAATTCACCAAAACCCACAAGTTGCCAAAACCCGACTTTCGGTACGCTTATCGAAAAATCACGACAATTATATATTTGGGTTCCTTATCTCAATACGAGTCCGTGCATATAAACTTTATCGAAATCGGACTCCGTTAGCCCATTCAAATCAAAGGTTTTCTAAAGGTTTTGGTCTAGGATGAAAACCCCCATTAATTACCCCAAATTCCTCCATTTTCATGAAAAACTTGCATAATATTATCAACAACAATCATAACTGGAGTCCATAATTGATTACCTGAAGAAACCCCTTGAATCTCCCTTCAAAATCGCCCAAATCGCCCCTTAAGCCGAGCCCTCAAAGTTTGGAAATGTTTCTGAAATTTCTAACTTCCGATATAATTAACTCTCTGCGATTTCCGCTTCTGCGGACGAAATTCCGCTTCTGCGGATCCGCTTCCGCGACATTTTGTCGCTTCTGCGAAGCCCAGGCTTGGCTGGACCATTCCACTTCTGCGGTCTCTAGGTCGCTTCAGCGATTCCGCTTCTGCGGAAGCACAGTCGCTTCTGCGACTTCGCTTATGCGGACAAACGTCCGCTCCTGCGGAGGGCCACCAAACAGTTCACTTCCGCTCCTGCGGAAGACTTTCCGCTCCTGCGTGACCACCTCCACGATCCAAAATCCGCTCCTGCGACCCTCGCTCCTGCGGAGCAAATGTCGCTTCTGCGGACTCGCCTCTGCGGTCCAAGCTCCGCAGAAGCGAATACCACAGAAGGCAGACACCAGCCTGCTGCAAGTTTTTTTTTTTAAGATTCTTGCCGTTTAATCACCCGAATTCATCCCGAGTCACCCGGGACCCTATCCAAACACACCAACACATCCTAATACCTTATTCGAACTTGTTCCAATCCTCAAAACACGTCTAACAACATCGAAACCCATAATTCCCATCGAATTCAAGCCTAAATTTCTTAAAAACTTTCCGAATTGCACATTCGATCAAAAACCCAACCAAACGACGTCCGAATGACCTGAAAATTTGCGGACATGTCCAAAATCACATAACGAAGCTACAGAAATTGTCGGAATTCCATTCCGACCCCCGGATCAAAATCTCACCTATCGCTCGGATTCGCCAAAATTTCAACCTTCGGTATTTCAAGCCTAATTGAGCTACGGACCTCCAAAATACATTCCGAACGTGCTCCCAACCCCGAAATCACCTAACGGAGCTAATGGAACCATCGGATTTCCGTTCCGAGATCGTCTTAACACTGTTCCGGCTACGGACCGTTTTCTAGCTTCAAAGCTCTTATTTAGGGACTAAGTGTCCCAAAATGCTCAAATTTTCAGAATCGACTCTCCCGGCAACCCACAATAACAGAAATGAACTTAGGGGAACCGTTAAATTAGGGATTGGGGCGTAATTTTCTAAAACGACCGGTCGGGTCGTTACAGTGCTGGGCTCCATCACGACCGGATTTGGGGTCGTGACACTCCAGCCTGCACATGAAATCATTGACTAGACTTGGGAACACAAGCCATCTTATGTACCTTATAATGATAGAATGAGCAGATCAAACTTTTTTTCGCATATGCAAGCAACATATATTTTCCTTTTAGAGGACCAGGTTCCTCAACAATATGCTTATTTTTAACAAAAAACTTTATTTGTTTGTCGAGACTGAATTTTAAGTTTACAAGAGTTAGTATAATGTCCTATTTGGCCACAGTGAGTGCACAATCAATTATCAACCTCAATTACATACTTGTTATGGGAATTATAGCAAGTTTTAGACTTTTGAAATCTAATTCCTTGACTATTTCCATCATTAATCTTGTACATAGATATTATTACATCAAAGGACCAGGTCTATTTAAGTGACTAACAAAGATCATTTTTAACCTTTTCAAATCCTTCTAAAGTTGTCTATTCTTTTCAAGCTCAACAACAAGACTTGTTTTAACTTTCTCGAACTCATTCTCAAGCTCAAGTTGAGCCTCACTAGCCACTTCTTTATTCTTAGAGGTGTCCCTCCATTTTTTTTTGTTTGTTTTTTCATCAAGGTATTTTCTCTAGTTACTTCTTCCACTTGTTCCTTTAAGTCTACAATGAAAATCGCCATATCATCTCTCTCTTGTTCTATATCATCAATTTCTTCAATTAAAGCCTTTTTCTCATTAATGAGGCTATGATGGCATCAATCAACACATTTGCTCAGGAGACATAAGTTTTTTCTTAGAGTAACCTTTCAAATATTTCCAATGATTTCATTAATGGTCAGCTTCTACAGATCCTTGGCTTTAGTGATAACATTTACTTTACTTTCCTAGGCTGGTAAAACACTAATTTTGTTTGGATCAACTTGTTTCTTGGGATGGATTCTCCAAGGGTGTGAAGCTCATTGATAATGGAGGTGAAACGTGTGCGCGCATCTTGAATAGACTTATCCTCCTTCATCTTGAAAATATCATACTCGGTAGTAAGCATATCAATTTTGGACTGCTTAACCTGAGTAGCTCCCTCATGGATTATTTGAAGAGCTTCCCAGATCTCCCTTGCATACTGACAAGCTGAGATGCGGTTGTATTCATCTGCTCCAATACCACAAACAAGAATCTTCTGTGCCCTAAATTCTTTTCAATAGCCTTTCTATCATCATCATTGTACCCCTTTTTTATTATTTTTGGGACTGTAACTGTTCCCTCACCAACAACTATCATCAGAACAAAATGTCCATCACAGATTACATAGGTCCATCACAGATTACATCCCACAACTCTGAGTCCTCAACCATGATGAAAACATGCATTCTTGTTTTCCACTAACCATATTATTGGCCGTTAAATTTTGGTGGTCTGTATGTTGATTGTCCTTTCTTAAAGTTTGGTGGAGTAGTCATGTAGATCCTTTCTATGTGTTAACTTTTTAGAAAGAACTTGTTCTGATACCATATATAGAAACTAAGAGTTCACTAAACTATACAGAGAACCAGGTTCCCTACCTGTTCCCGCAATAAGCAACACACTATAAAACCAAACAGTACAGGGAACCAGGTTCTCTATCTATTCCCATAATAAATAGGCAGTAAATAAAGAACACGCGATACGTGAAAAACTCCTTGCTCAAGAGATTAAAAATCAAGACCTACCCTAATAAAACTCCAACTCCACTAAATGTGAAAACTTCATATTACAATCTATTGCAATCTAAGAATCAAACTCTTAATACCTCACTCGTTAGAATAACTCTATTGTAAGCCCTTTACGATAACTCTATTACAAAGCAACATCTAGGGGTGTTCATAAAAACTCGAAAAATCGAACCAAACCGACCAAACTAAATTGACCAAAGAAATCGATACTTTTTGGTTTGGTTTGGTTTTGGTTTTGAATTTTAAAAACCGATCAAAATTTGTTTGGTTTTGGTTTTAATCAGAAAAACTTGAAAAAAAACCCCAAACCAAACAGACTATAGGAGTGGCTATTTCAAATTTATTATTACACCTATATATATGTATATTTTGTACAAAGTTTCAAAAATTTAATGGTAAATATTAATAGTTTGCACTTTTAGTATAGTTCTTTATCTTTACATTCTAATTTGATTAGTAGTTTTCTTTTGTTAAGTGTAAGACTCCATTTAGTGTTAAAAATAATATATTTTAATTCGGTCCTTAATTTATTCATCTCTATTTGATTCAATTATCACCAATATAACTTGGTAAATAATAGATTTCTCAAAGAGCAATTGATTTGATAGTGTTATGTTGAAAATATGGTCGCCGCAATATGTGTTTGGTAGTGTATGTTTTATATTTAAGAAAAAACTGACAAATAACCGAAAAAATCAAAAAATTGAGAAAACCTGATATAAATCAAATCGAGAAAAAACTGACTTAATTGGTTTGGTTTCAAACAATGAACACGCCTAGCAATAACTGTAACGACCCGACCCGTCGTTACGGGAATTTACCACTCCGTTATGTTGTAATTACATAATTCATGCTTTTATATAAGTGTTAGAGTCTATCGGGTAAATTAGGAGTGAATTGGATTGAAAATGAGGCATATAGCCTTTTTGAAGGAGACTTGAATAAGGAAAGTCAACCCGGAGTTGACTATTTGGTTAGAGGGCTCGGAATCGGATTCTGATGATTCGGTTAGTTCCGGGAGGTGATTTGTGACTTAGGGGAGCGATCGGAATTGAATTTGGAGGCCCGGTGTAGAAATAGGCTTGAATTGGCTAAGGTTGAATTTTGGCGAAATCCGATCGGAAGGTGAGATTTTGATCCGGGGGTCGGAATGGAATTCCGACAGTGGCAGTGGCTTCGTTAGGTGATTTTGGATGTGCCTGCAAAATTTCAGGTCATTCGAACGTCGTTTGGTCGGGTTTTTGATTGAATACGTAATTCGGAAAGTTTTAAGGAATTTAGGCTTGAATCCGTGTGTAATTGGTGATTTTGATGTTTAGGATGGTGTTTTTATGATTGGAACAAGTCCGTATCGTGTTTTGGAGTATGTTGGTGGTTTTCGTTGGGGTCCCGGGAGCCTCGGGTTGATTTCGGGGGTCCAAACGGACCATTTCTTCTATTTTTGGAAACTGCTGTTGGCTGCTGGTTTTGTTGCAGACGGATGCTCTATGCGATCGCATAGGGTTATTGCGATCGCATAGAAGGATGGAAGTGAGCCCAGAGTTGTTCTATGCGATCGCGTAATAGGAGATGCGATCGCATAGGTATGGAAACTGGCACTATGCGATCGCAGGGTCATTTGTGCGATCGCATAGAAGAGATCGGAGGGGTGAGAAAAATGTTCTATGTGATCGCATAGCAAGGGGTGCGATCGCATAGGTTTGTCTGACTGTGCATTGCGATCGCATAGCTAGTGTTGCGATCGCAGAGAAGAAAAGATGAGGCCTGGAAGGTTGTGCTATGCGATCGCGTGAGAGCATTGCGATCGCATAGAAGGGGAAATTGGCAGGAAATTTAACTCTATGCGATCGCATAGGGTCATTGCGATCGCATAGAAGAGATTGTTCTGGCAGTGAATTAAATCACAGAACAGAGGGGTCGCGGGTTCATTAACCCAAAACCCCATTTTTGAGTTCCAAGAGGAGAAATTGACGGGAATTGCTGGTAATTCATCGGGGATTCGTTGGAGGTAAGTTTTGTGGCTTAATTACATCATTTTAACATGAAATCCTTGGTTAATTCCCTGTAAATGGAAGATTAATTGTGGGTTTGAGCCCTAAGCCTAAATTGAAGAAAAACACCGATTTGAGTGGGCAAACGGAGTCCGATTTTGGTAAATTTTATATGTATGGACTCGTGGCGAGACGAGGGTTCCAGAAATGTGAATTTCGTAAATTTTCGGAATGTGGGCCCGGGGCTCGGGTTTTGACAACTTTGGGAATTTTGATGTAAATTGAGTTGTATTGATTGGGTGTCGTCCCATTGGCCTAATTTGTTGTATTTCTACTGTATTTGATCGGATTCTACGCGTGCGGAGCTTGATTCTCGTGGCAAGGGCATTGCGGAGTAGTCGTCGCGCCGTATTGAGGTGAGTAATAGATGTGGGTGATGACCAGCGGGTTCGAAACCCCGGTATACCACTTTGTGACGCTGTATAGCGGCGAGACACGCACACTCTCGAGAGTGCGGGGTCGATCATGAATTGGAGACTATATATTAGTCCAACCTGTTGATACTGTATTATTGGCTATTCTAGAGCCGTCGAACCTCCTTCTCGGATGGTTGCATATATATATATTGTGATAATGGCTACTCTTGAGCCGAGGAACCCCTTTCTTGGGCGGTTGATTATACATGTGGGCCGTGAGCCAGTTATTGGATCCCGCGAGGATCGTTATCATTGTCTTATCATATAGACATGCTAGTTTACTACTAGTCCGCAGCTATTTTTGTTATTATGCCAATTCCAATCTCTGGAACTTGACATTACTGTTTTCCAACTGAAAAATGATAAAAGAGTTTTCAAAAACTACTTTTGAGCCTGCGAGGCTGTATCCGCATATTAGCTGACTAGTAGTGGATCGGGCCGCACGCCGCAGCGAGATATATGTTGGATCGGACTGCACGCCGCAGGAATATCTCTATGAGATGTGCTTGGGCTGTAGGAGCCCCTCCGGAGTCTGAACCCCCACGGTGAGCACGGGTACCCAAAATTGGAGTCGGGCTACACGCCGTAGCGGTCATATCATGCATTGCATTGCATTTAGCTACATCTGCTAGCTGTTATGCTATTTATTGGTAATTGTTGGAAACAGGTACAGTGAAGATTGATTCTATGACAGGGTAGCCGACTATAGCTTTACATAGTGCTTTATTGCGGATTTCTTATCTGCGCTGTCTTACCCTTGTTTATTACCACTGAGTCTGGGAGTACTCATTTTACTCCCTGCACCTTGTGTGCAGATCCAGGTACCTCTCAGCAGTGATCCAGTAGCTGTGCGAGGCGACGTTTGTGGGATATACGAGGTAGCTGCAGAGTCCGCAGGACCCGACATCCCTTCCTACTGTCTTTGGATTTTGTATTGACATTTCTTTCCGCTCTTGGTATTTTGTAAACCCTTATACACTCATGTTCAGTAGAGGCTCATGACTCTTGACCCTTGGTCTATGGGAGTTGATGTATAATGGGACTTGGTTCCCTGTTTTCGTTATTTGTATCGCTATTGCTTCGTGATTTAATATGCTTAAATGGGCTAAAAGAGAGCGTCTAGCTCCGTTGTTTATATTGATTGGTCAGGCTGGCTTAGTAATGTGCTGGGCGCCATCACGACCGGATTTGGGGTCGTGACAAGTTGGTATCAGAGCCTAGGTTTACTAGGCCTCGTGAGTCTTGAGCCGGTTAGTAGAGTCTTGTGGATCGGTACGGGGACGCTTGTACTTATCCTCGGGAGGCTGCGAACCTTTAGGAAACACTTCACATTTCTTGGAATTCTTATCGTGCTTACTTGATTCAGCTTGAGATATAATTTTTGAAATTCCTTCCACACGTCTGTGTACGCATCGAGCGCTCAGTAATGTAATTGCCTTATGGCTTGTGATTTCCCCGAACGAGGGGCGAGATATAATTTCGGTGAGTTCATGTTGGGCCAGTCAGGATGACTTGAGGCTGGACCTTGTTTATGACTTGAGCATTGAGGTGCTGATTTTGTGAGTGGTAGCAATAGATAATGTATTGAGGGTTTGAAACCCCGTATTTGCACTATAAAGTGATGTGCTGAGATGGAATACGCGTCATGTGACGAGCGTGGTGGTATTGTGACTGGGGATTTGGACTTGATCCTTCCCAATTGACAAATTACTGTGTAAAGTGACTAAGACTGGGCTTATATCTATGTACTCGGTCTAGTAGCCATGTTTGGGGCCTTGTGCCGATCTGTAGAGTATTATGGAGGTTTACTAATGGATGAGTTGTTAATTGTTCGACTCTTATCTAAACTGTTGTGTAGCCACGAGCTATGGGCGTGGTGAATATTTATCATATCTCGTAATTGGAAGGTAAAATGCCTTATTTGTAGTGGAACAAGTTTAAACTCAGGAAGACTAAAATGATTATGCTATGTGTATCCTGGTGGAAGGTATTGTGCTGAAATTCTAAATTGAGGCGAGGTAGGTGGGTTGATTCTCATGTGTAATTGAAAGGTATTGATATGTGTCATGATTCGAGCAGATACATCGCAGGTTCAAGTATAAATTGTGATGATATAATTCGTGTAGTATTGATATTTACTGTTGTTGAAATACATTGTGATATCTTGTTGAGTTGTGGAAGTATAGCTAGGATGGTTGGGTGATTCTCTGGCAGGTGGATAGGCCAATTTACAAAGGGAACTCTGCCGAAATTTTTGGAAAATTCGGGACTTAGAAAAGATTTTGTCACCTAAAGAGGGGGCGTAACTGTTGTGTGTGAATGAATGCAAGAATTGCAAAAGAGTTAATATTTATGATGATTCGAATCTCCGCCGAAGCTTGTAAATGACTTGAGTTTAATATCATACTAACATTTCGGCATCACTTGAGTAATACTGATATGAGTAGTTAAAAGTGCTTTGATGAATGGCTTCGAGCTAAGTTGGGGAGGTTGCTATTGATTAACTGATTGCGCTATTGTGTGCTATGTTGATTCTGTCTCTAAGTATGTTGGGAAAATTCTGATAAAGGTTATGGTGCTTCGTAGATGTGAAGAAATACTAGGGTATTTTGAACTGAGGTTGGTAAGGAATGCTTGGTGTATAGAAAAGAGTGATAGCTAATAGTATCCGTATGTAATCATGATCTGCAGTGTCAGAATTCTAATAAGGCACGAGTGGTTCTGTTCAATAAGACAGTTGAATTACAACTGAATAAGGATGACTGACGCCCGAGAATTGTTTACGGTGTTCAAGATTTTACTTGTAACAGCCAGTGTCTCAAAATTGTACATGTGGCTAAAGATGGTGGTTTCGTTAGAAGAGATCGGTACTTGTGTTATATTATGTGAATCAAGGGATTCTATGTAATCCGTATTGGAAGGTAATGATAACGAATTCAAATCGCAAGAGGTTCTTCAAAATAAAGTATTGTAGGATGTGATCCTTCTGGAAATTTGAGAGAGTATTCAGTGGCCTATATGTCTCAGACCGTGTGGTCTTATGTACGAGTCTCGTGTGGAATGAGTTCATGTGTTATGGTGCTACGGTAGTGGCTAATATTAAATCAAAGATGAATCAGAAAGGAAACTGGGTAAATGGAACAACTTGTTAATAAACCGAAGCGGTATGATAAAGAATACGACTAATTCCTGGTATGTGGTTGAAGTAAGGAGTCTTGCAGATATTGTGCAATAAAGCTTTTGAGTGTTGGCGGTCGTGTAACCCGATATGAGTATAATATGGGTATAAGGACTCAGTCCTGGCAGTTTAACTTATGCAATGAATGGGAAGAAATAGTTTGTGATGTGTTTTATCATGGTTTGAAGATGAGTATATTCCTATCGATATGCGAAGCGTGGAATGTGTAATGAGGTTTCTTCTATATGGGATCACGAAAGTCCTTGACTAGTTGAGTGCGCCAATGTTGAGGCGGAGGAAAGGGATATGAATTTTCATGTTGTCTTAGTGTGATATGGTATACACGATGTGTTATGGAAAGTTGATAATGGTATATTCTAGGTTTTGAGATCAGTTCATAATATATGGAAAGTCAATAAAATTATTGAGCAGCGCGGACAGCTGCTGGTGATTTAAGAAAATGATACTGCTATTCTAGTAATTTGGCAGGGTATATGGTGCAAAGGGACAAGGTAATGTAAACTGATAATATCCATGGTAGAGTGGTATTCTCTTGTTGGATCGACTAAAATAATTGAGTCGTTGATGGCATAATGAAATTTCGGAATGGCTGTCGTGGTATGAATGGACGCTTGATGTGCGTTATGTATATGTACGGTGAAATACGGAATCAGGGCATAGTGATTCATATGTTATATATGTGTAGGAGACTTGAAATTTTCGTTAATCCGCCTATGTAGTGGTTGTATATCGTGTGCATCGACACCGTTTTGTGATTATTGGAAATCGGAAGCCTTAGAGGCTCTCTCTTGACTTGATAAAACGAATTCGGATTATGATACTTGATTGCTGACTGGTTGACATAAGCCAGGTCGTCTAGACTAATGTGATATGGACTATGTCGGAAAATGGCACAAATTGCGTAGCAGAGAGCATCAGAGTATGCTCCAACAGAGTAGTTGTACACAGGACCAACGGACGGCTGGTAGGCATTGCTTTGTCGGTTGGACCTTAGTGGCGGATGTCAGTGTAGAGGTATCTACCATTGATTCAGTTCCAGTATTGAGAAACGTTGTCGGATGCGTTTCATGTGGCCAAACTTGAGGCGATATATGTTTATTATGATGAGCAACTTGACTCGACGCGTATTCATTTGACGAGGGTTACTTGGATCGGGTGGCACGCCGCCACAGGTATGGTATCTAGATCGGGTGGCACGCCGCCACGGGTATGTCATTGGAGCGGGTTGCACGCCGCAACAGAATATTGTGAAAATATAGTTAGTTATATGTTACCTGGTATACAATACCTCCTGGCTTTTGAGGAAGAGTCTGTATTGAGTATCGCTTGGCGAATGGCACATCGGTTGTGTTCTTTCAGGATTTGATAGCATACGTTAATTGTTTCACCGTGGGTGAGGTTGATTGCTTGGGTTCAGACCTAAATATGTGTGTGGCTGATCGTTTTGAGCTTAGTGGCTTGAGGTGCTTCATGAGTAATAACGTGGGGATAGAATCACGAATCGTGGCAAGGCCACGTGATGTTATGACCTCTCGAGGAGGATTCAGGTACTTTATTTCTATAATACGAGACGCGATCTCAGTTCTATATTATGATGGCATAGAGGGATTAAATTGCAGCTCTATTTGCTGGAGACAGTTGTCATGATTTGAGCTGTCATGATTCGAGTGTGTGCAGACGTTTCTATTGGAGCCTATGTTGTGCTCGTCGTGGCTTAGGCCGGTGTTGAGGTGTCTTATCACCAGTGCGATGTGTTATAATCGAAATGGTCGTTGGAGCCAATAATAAATGTGAGTATATGTGATTTTAGTTGGTTAGAAAGGTAATACCGAGATTTGGGTCCGAAATCTGTTGTGGTATCAGTTAAAAGTGAAATGGATTCATGAATGGTTGACCTGAGAGATGGGTTCGATATATCGCGTGTTCGGTTGCCGTGGGCATGATATGAAGGTGTTGGAATAAGACTCTATCTAATGAAAGAGGTTTTCAGCTAGTATTTGGTGATTGTGGCCAATTGTTGTGATTAGAGACTATCGTCTCGAGTGATTGGGTTGTGTGATACATCATATGATCTCACCCGGAGTGGTGAGTATGGCTTATTGCAGTGGATTCTAGTGTATCCTGAGTACAGGAATGGGATTAGCAATTGGTATATGATTTCAGAAAGTACAATGTGATTTATGGTTCGGATGGGCTGTGAAATTTTGACTATATGGTGTTTTCGGACTTGCGTGAGGTAGGGTGACGTATGATCGCCCGAATATATGCTTGGTAAGGTCATTCAGCTATTGAGTTGCTTCTAGTACCACTCTGGTACGCTCGAGGACGAGCGTTTGTTTAAGTTGGGGAGAATGTAACGACCCGACCCGTCGTTACGAGAATTTACCACTCCGTTATGTTGTAATTACATAATTCATGCTTTTATATAAGTGTTAGAGTCTATCGGGTAAATTAGGAGTGAATTGGATTGAAAATGAGGCATATAGCCTTTTTGAAGGAGACTTGAATAAGGAAAGTCAACCCGGAGTTGACTATTTGGTTAGAGGGCTCGGAATCGGATTCTGATGATTCGGTTAGTTCCGGGAGGTGATTTGTGACTTAGGGGAGCGATCGGAATTGAATTTGGAGGCCCGGTGTAGAAATAGGCTTGAATTGGCTAAGGTTGAATTTTGGCGAAATCCGATCGGAAGGTGAGATTTTGATCCGGGGGTCGGAATGGAATTCCGACAGTGGAAGTGGCTTCGTTAGGTGATTTTGGATGTGCCTGCAAAATTTCAGGTCATTCGGACGTCGTTTGGTCGGGTTTTTGATTGAATACGTAATTCGGAAAGTTTTAAGGAATTTAGGCTTGAATCCGTGTGTAATTGGTGATTTTGATGTTTAGGATGGTGTTTTTATGATTGGAACAAGTCCGTATCGTGTTTTGGAGTATGTTGGTGGTTTTCGTTGGGGTCCCGGGAGCCTCGGGTTGATTTCGGGGGTCCAATCGGACCCTTTCTTCTATTTTTGAACTGCTGTTGGCTGCTGGTTTTGTTGCAGACGGATGCTCTATGCGATCGCATAGGGTTATTGCGATCGCATAGAAGGATGGAAGTGAGCCCAGAGTTGTTCTATGCGATCGCGTAATAGGAGATGCGAACGCATAGGTATGGAAACTGGCACTATGCGATCGCAGGGTCATTTGTGCGATCGCATAGAAGAGATCGGAGGGGTGAGAAAAATGTTCTATGCGATCGCATAGCAAGGGGTGCGATCGCATAGGTTTGTCTGACTGTGCATTGCGATCGCATAGCTAGTGTTGCGATCGCAGAGAAGAAAAGATGAGGCCTGGAAGGTTGTGCTATGCGATCGCGTGAGAGCATTGCGATCGCATAGAAGGGGAAATTGGCAGGAAATTTAACTCTATGTGATCGCATAGGGTCATTGCGATCGCATAGAAGAGATTGTTCTGGCAGTGAATTAAATCACAGAACAGAGGGGTCGTGGGTTCATTAACCCAAAACCCCATTTTTGAGTTCCAAGAGGAGAAATTGACGGGAATTGCTGGTAATTCATCGGGGATTCGTTGGAGGTAAGTTTTGTGGCTTAATTACATCATTTTAACATGAAATCCTTGGTTAATTCCCTGTAAATGGGAGATTAAATGTGGGTTTGAGCCCTAAGCCTAAATTGAAGAAAAACACCGATTTGAGTGGGCAAACGGAGTCCGATTTTGGTAAATTTTATATGTATGGACTCGTGGCGAGACGAGGGTTCCGGAAATGTGAATTTTGTAAATTTTCGGAATGTGGGCCCGGGGCTCGGGTTTTGACAACTTTGGGAATTTTGATGTAAATTGAGTTATTTCGAATGGGTTGTGTTTAATTAGCCTGATTTGTTGTATTGCTACTGTATTTGATCAGATTCTACGAGTGCGGAGTTTGATTCTCGTGTCAAGGACATTGCGGAGTAGTCGTCGCGCGGTATTGAGGTGAGTAATAGATGTGGGTGATGACCGGCGGGTTCGAAACCCCGGTATACCACTTTGTGACGTTGTATAGCGGCGAGACACGTACTCTCTTGTGAGTGCGGGGTCGATTGTGATTGGGGACTATGGCTTAGTCCGACCTGTTGATACTGTGTTATAATATTGGCTATTCTTGAGCCGTCGAACCTCCTTCTCGGATGGTTGCATATATATATATTGTGAGAATGGCCACTCTTGAGCCGAGGAACCCCCTTCTTGGGCGGTTGATTATACATGTGGGCCGTGAGCCGGTTATTGGATCCCGCGAGGATCGTTATCATTGTCTTATCATATAGACATGCTAGTTTACTACTAGTCAGCAGCTATTTTTGTTATTATGCAAATTCCAATCTCTGGAACTTGATATTACTGTTTTCCAACTGAAAAATGATAAAAGAGTTTTCAAAAACTACTTTTGAGCCTGCGAGGCTGTATCTGCATATTAGCTGACTAGTAGCGGATCGGGCTGCGCGCCGCAGCGAGATATATGTTGGATCGGACTGCACGTCACAGGAATATCTCTATGAGATGTGCTTGGGCTGTAGGAGCCCCTCCGAGTCTGAACCCCCACAGTGAGCACGGGTACCCAAAATTGGAGTCGGCTACACGCCGTAGCGGTCATATCATGCATTGCATTGCATTTAGCTACATCTCCTAGCCGTTATGCTATTTATTGGTAATTGTTGGAAACAGGTACAGTGAAGATTGATTCTATGACGGGGTAGCCGACTATAGCTTTACATAGTGCTTTATTGCGGATTTCTTATCCGCGCTTGTCTTACCCTAGTTTATTACCACCGAGTCCGGCGATACTCATTTTACTCCCTGCACCTTACGTGCGGATCCGGGTACCTCTCAGCGGTGATCCGATAGTCGTGCGAGGCGACGTTTGTGGATATTCGAGGTAGGTGCAGAGTCCGCAGGACCCGATATTCCTTCCTACTTGTCTTTGGATTTTGTATTGACATTTCTTTCCGCTCTTGGTATTTTGTAAACCCTTATACACTCATGTTCAGTAGAGGCTCACGACTCTCGACCCTTGGTCTATGGGAGTTGATGTATTATGGGACTTGGTTCCCTGTTTTCGTTATTTGTATCGCTATTGCTTCGTGATTTAATATGCTTAAATGGGCTAAAAGAGAGCGTCTAGCTCCGTTGTTTATATTGATTGGTCAGGCTGGCTTAGCAATGTGCTGGGCGCCATCACGACCGGATTTGGGGTCGTGACAATAACCCTTGACTAACTCTAGTCAAGAAACTAAACCAAATAGTAGTTTAAATCTGTCCTAGAAAGATACTTCTTGAAAGTATTGTAGGATTTCAAATGAAGAACAAAATAACAAAGACTCAACAGACTTAAGAAGTTAATATATCTTCAATCTTTAGATCAGGTCCTTGAGGTTGCATCAGCTTTGTTCTTGATAGAGATGATGGCTAGACTTGAGAGAATATAATTTTGAATTTGCAAGTGTTAGAGAAAATGAAATCACTTGCCTCATGTTGATAATATGTTTATGTGATAACATCAAGGATGATGCAATTAATTGTCCTTTAGTTTGGGCTTAGCAAGCTACAGATGTGGTGTTTTACTGCTGCCAGACTATACAGTGTAGCAACCTACTAGACTACACAATGCAATAACTTTTACCGCTGTAGAGTTGACCGCACGATGGCCAGGGGAATTGATCCCTATCTGTTTAATCCATTGTTCCCTTATCTGATTTTATTGAGACTGAACCGAACATCTCACTAGTTACTCTGAATGCAAGAATACTAATTGTATCAAGTTCCTTATTTGGTTCTCTCATGAAGTTTGTTAAATCATCAAAATAAAATACATATAACTTATCAAAATTACACATAAAATACTTATTATTTCCGTTATCAAGTCAATTGATTTCAAATTTCTGCATATGCGATTTGTTATAATACAATCTGTAATTGTAATTTCATATCAAACGACAATTTGTTTTCATAGTTGGATTTGTTTTAATGAAGTTTTGGAAGAGGTGTGAAAATAAAATTTTTACATCCACATAAATTAAAGATACAAAATTCATATGGTTGTGAATATATATATATATATATATATATATATATATATATATATATATATATATATATATATATATATATATTGTGACGACCCAAAGGGTCATCACCTATTTTTTCTTTCAATCCGTGCTTCCGAGGCCTTAAAACCTTATTTTTACTTGCCTCAATTTGCATGCGCAGTCCGGGCACATAGCCGGAAAGCTTAAATATGAATTTTGTGTAAACATTAATGAATTTTGATATTAATATGATTAAAGTTGACTTTGATCAATATTTTGGGTAAACGGACCCGGACCCATGATTTAACGGTCTCGGAGGGTCCATAGAAAAATATGGGACTTGGGCATATGCCCTGAATCGAAATCCGAAGTCCCGAGCTCGAAAAATAAATTTTTAAAAGAAATTATTTTTCTAAAATTTATATGGAAATTTAAAATGAAAATAGATTAGAAAGCGTTGGTATCGTGCCCGTATTTTGGTTCCGTTGCACGGTACAGGTCTTACATGTGGTTTAAGCACTTCCTGTGAAATTTGGTCGAAATCGAACGTCGTTTGATGTGTTTCGGACTTAAATATATATAAAAATAAAAGTTTATAAAGTTTGATGAAAAGGTGATGATATAGGTTTGATTCCTCGTTTATAATGTTATTTTGGCGATTTAATAGCATGGTTAAGTTCGTAGGATGTTGTTGAGTTAGTGAGTGTGTTTGGTTAGGAGCCTTCGGATAGGCGTCAGAGTGTTTTGGATTTAGAAAAATATGGTGTTTTTGTTGGTTGCTAGTGTCCAGGTTTTTGTTCTATGCAATCGCATTGGGATGACCGCGATCGCATAGAGTTAATTTTGGTAGTCATAAATTTATTCTATGATGTCGCATTGAATTTTCTGCGATAGCATAGAGTTAATTTTGGTAGTCATAAATTTGTTCTATGCGATCGCATTGGTTCTTCCGCGATCGCATAGAGTTAATTTTGGGAGGTCACAGTTTGTGCTATGCGATCGCATTGATCCTTCCGCGATCACATAGAGTGAAAAATCGGCCCAATTATTTAAGCTAAAAAATAGAAGCCTTACGGTTTTTTTACAAAATTTCCAAAGTTTCCTCTTCTTCAAAGCTCTTGGGCGATTCATGGGGCATTTCTTCACCAAAGTTTCTTAGGTAAGTGTCTCTTAACTCGTTTTCTTCATTTACCATCAATATCATTTGAATTTCTAAGTCTAAATCATATGAAAATAGGTAGAAATTGGAGAATTAGGTAGAGTTAGGGTTTTCAAATATTTCATGAATTAGATCTCATTTTGGGGCCGAACTTGAAAGTAAATTATATATTCCGGCTTGTGGGTGAATGGGTGAATTTATTTTGGTTCAAATCTCGGGTTTTGACCACGTGGGGGTCGAGGCGTTTTGGGAATTTTTGAGTAAAACTTTGGGTAATACATTTTCAAGCATTCAAATTGATTCAATTAGCATTTTTTGATGCATTCAAGTAATTTGTAACTAGATTCGAGCGGGTTGGTTGTGAATTCAATGGGTAAAGCTATACTAGAGGCTTGAGTTGAGTTTGGAGCATTCGAAGTAAGTGTTTGGTTTAACTTTGGCTTGAGGGAATATGAGTAGAGTCTTATTTGCTAATTGCCATTTGTCGAGTACGGTGTATAGGCATGGTGACGAGTATCTATACACTGGTGTCGAGCATGACCGTGGGTCCTAAATTGCTAATTTATCGAATTATTAATTGTTGTTCATGAGGAATTGGTTGGAAATCTTTAACACTGAGCCAGTAATTATTAAGACTGAGTATTGATTCAGTTGTGTTAAGTAGAAATTGAATAAGTTTGGTTACAGATGGATCTCCTTTACCGGGATAGTTTATTATATTATCTTATTTCCTTGTCGGGATAATTATTATATTATATTTCTTCCTTGCTGGGATTACGTTGTGTATTGTATTGAAAGAAATGGGATCGTGTGGTACGCCAACCATGAGTTATTATGAAATGGGAATGTGTGGCATGCCAACCACGAGTTATTATGAAATGGGATCGTGTGGTACGCCGACCACGTGTTATTATGAAATGGGATCGAGTGGTACCCCTACCACGTAATATTATGAAATGGGATCGAATAGTACGCCTACCACGTGATATTATGAAGTGGGATCGAGTGGTACGCCTACCACGTGATATTATGAAATGGAATCGAGTGGTACGCCTACCATGTGATATGAGGAAATGAGATCGTGTTGCATGCCTACAACGAGAGAAAATTGAAACAAGTGAAAGTAGTTTGTTTTTCCCTACTCTATGTTAGAAGAAATCATATGTAGATTCTTTGTTATTCCTGATATTCTATTTTATCTGCTACACCATAAGCATGTTCCCCCTCCCAGCTTAAAATTGTTTATTTTTCCTTATTATTTTTATGTACTATGTATATATCTGCACAGGTTTATCTGGTAGTCTGGTCTAGGCTCGTCACTACATCGTCGGAGTTAGGCTATGCACTTACCAGCACATAGGGTCGGTTGTGTTGATGCTACACTCTGTGTATCTTTTTGCACAGATCTAGGTGTTGGAGCAGCATTTGAGTAGCAATAGCATTCTGGGAGCGAGCTTTCAGTCCAGGGGCATTCGAGGTAGCCTTGCTGACGTCCGTAGGTCCGGAATCCATTTCTAGTTTATTCTGTTTGTTATCATTTGTACCAAAGTAGACAGTCTTATGTTTCATTCAAACCTTATATTTAGTATTCTCTAGACGTTCGGAAGTATATATATATCATAATTAAAGTAACTTGTAATTACTTTTTGATGTAAAGACTATTTTCCTTCCATTTTATCGAAAATATCACTTGAATTTAATTACCTTTTATGGCATCCGAGAATATCTAAGAACCTAACTCTTAAAATGCTGCATATATTACAAAAATGTAAGAATATCTTTTACGCTTCTCTTACCTTTTAGTAACTCAAAGGATTACTTTGAAACTTTTGGAGAAAGTTTGTCCAAAAGGAAAAAAATATTTGCACCTTTCCTTGTTTGTTTTAAAGCAATAACTGTAAACTGAGTACGTTAATTAGTTAATGAGTAACGTATCACTAATTGTAGTATCCTCCTTCTAATGATACCATTAGATTAGAGTATCTTAAATGTATAGTTTATATATATAGTATAGACAACTTTTAATTATTTTTCTTTATTCCCCCTTTAAATGGTAACATAATAGTAAAAAGCGAACTCACGGTACGGGGTGAAGGTAGAATGTACACCAAATAAATTCAAAAAATAAAAAAAGTGAACACGCGTAACGGAATTCAACATCTAATTAATACATGTACATAAAAAAATAAACCTTATATTATAGACTATATAAATTTTCAGCAAGAAGCGCCTCGCACCCGAAGGAAATGTATTTTTATCTCTTCATAATTTGAAAAATTAATTCATGATTTAAAGAACTGCATATTTCGATAGTATTTTCGAAAGTGAATATTTATAAAATAGAGAGGAATTATTTAATGACGACTAATATTGGTAATCAACTTAAGTTATCTATTCCTTATGAGCGTTACGAATATGATTCCCCCACTTTATTGTACTAGATCTGTTCGTACCCAATTTCCATTAAGTTATCAGGAGACTTTCCATTCTATTACTCTCTTTTTTCCTAAAGACCAAGTCATGCATTAATTAAAATAAATGAATAACAGATGAAGACTTTGTTGATGAATTCTATATCCTCAATAACGTAACTATTCTGTTATTCAATAGCTAGTGATCGGTAAATATATATATATATATATATATATATATTATTTTTAGTTTAAGAGATTAGATAAGCGGCTATTTGAGCTAATTTTATCTTACTATAGGATCTTAGGATACACAAGATAGTTTAAAGTTTTATGTTATAACTTAGAATATATATATATATATATATATATATATATATATATATATATATATATATATATATATATATATAAAGATTTTCGTTCAAGACCTACTTTCCATTTATAATCATTTTCCATTTAGATGAAAATTTAACATAATTACAACAATGAATTCCATTATAAATTGTAAGTCTCTATTCATAACATCACACTTCCCAACGACATTAGCCCCAAAAAAAAAAAAAAGAATCAAAGAGTGAAATATAGTTTTCTAATATAATTTCATGGATGCTTCAATGGATATCATCAACCAAAAACCAGTTCGTATTTTGATGTTTCCATGGTTAGGACATGGACACATTTCTCCATTTCTGGAGTTAGCCAAAAAGCTCATAACAAGAAACTTCACCATTTTCTTATGCTCAACTCCTGCAAATTTCATTTCGATCAAACAAAAGCTTATTAACGAAAACTTAACTGAGAAAATTCATCTCGTCGAACTTCGACTTCCATCTCTTCCCGATCTTCCTCCTCATTACCACACAACCAATGGCCTCCCGCCCCATCTCATGTCCACACTTAAGAAGGCATTTGCGAAGTCACGTCCAATTTTCAGCCAAATTCTCAATACTGTTGAACCGGATTTACTTGTTTATGATTTACTTCAGCCATGGGCACCAAAGCTAGCATTGGAAAAAAATATTCCAGCTGTTGTATTTGTCACAAGTAGTGCAACCATGTTTTCATACATGTTTCACTCTTTCAGGTACCCTAATATGGAATTTCCCTTCTCTTCTATTTATTATCATGATTATGAGTTGACACGTATGCTCAAATATCAGGATTTGGAGTCTATTGAGCAACAACAAAAAGATAAAACTAGTGTTAAGTTGTGTTTCAAGAGATCTTTTGACATTGTTTTAATCAAAGGTTTTAAGGAAATTGATGGTAAATATTGTGATTATATATCTAGTTTAACTAAGAAAAAAATCATCCCCGTTGGTCCACTTGTTCAAGAACCAACAAGTGAAGATGGCAACTCTCAAATTTTAACATGGTTGAATCAGAAAGAAAAAGGGTCAACTGTTTTTGTTTCTTTTGGAAGTGAATATTTTCTATCTCAAGAGGATAGGGAAGAGATTTCTCATGGGCTAGAGCAAAGTAGGGTTAATTTCATATGGGTTTTGAGGTTTCCAAAAGGGGAAAAACTCAAACTTGAACAAGCATTACCACAAGGGTTTTTCAAGAAAGTAGGGGAAAGGGGAATGGTAGTTGAAGATTGGGCGCCACAAGCAAAAATATTAGGAAACCCTAATATCGGAGGATTTGTTAGTCATTGTGGATGGAATTCTGTTATGGAAAGTATGAAACTCGGCGTTCCAATAATAGCTATGCCCATGCATCTTGATCAACCATTGAATACTAGGCTTGTGGAAGAAGTAGGTGTTGGTATGGAAGTTGTTAGAGACAAAGATGGTAAACTTGATAGAGAAAAAATAGCTCAAGTTATCAATTTTGTTGTTTTGGACCAAAGGGGAGAATCCATTAGGGCAAAAGCAAGGAAAATGAGTGAAACAATAAGAGTCAAAGGAGATGAAGAGATTGATGAAGTTGTTCAAGAATTGTTGAAACTTTGCAAGAGATCAAATGTGGTCTAGTTTAATTCTATAATCATGGTTTTTGATGTTTTTTGTTTTTTTTAACCTTGTTTTTTAGAGTTTAGTATCATGCTTAGTGAACTCAGCATGTATTGATGGAGTACTAATTTTACTGTACTCCTTAGGTCGTCTTTCTTTATGATATATATTTATCTTAGCTAGACAAATTAAACATTAATTGTAAATGATTGATTTGAGACTAGCAAAGATGATAATGTCAATATTTGCATGAGTTAAATAAAAACTTGAAATTAGTACTTTTGATGTTGAGGTATGATATCACGAAATAATGATAAACAATATAATTTATCTAAATATTATATATGACAATACGATACATAACTCCGAACGAGTCGCTAATGAACTCAACATGTATTGATGGAAATACTAATTTTTTTGTACTCCTTAGGTCTTTCTTTATGATATATTTATCTTAGCTAGACAAATTAACCATTAATTGTGAATGACTAATTTGAGACTCGCCTTTTTTCTTTCAATTCTTCCGACAATGTCACTAGTATGTCATAATAATATTTAGTTACCATTTTTTCATCCGATAATATCTAATTACCTAAGGAATAGGTATTTGCAAAAGATTATAGTCAATTCCTTTCCTTATTGGTTTTAAAGCAATAACTGTAAAATAGAATATCTATAGCTTACCTTACTTAAAAGCTGTAATAATTAATTCCCATTATACGCTTCAGTTTTTGCATAGATTTGTAGTTAGATCCTTTCCTCAGCTAATAATTTCCATTAATTATCAGATCTTACACTATAGCTCTTCTTTTTTCTTGAATTCCAACTAATGCATTGAGTGAAAGATCAAATGAAGAGTTTGTCGATTGACAAATAACGTAACATTAAAATATATATAACAAAATAAAAGGCCATGGCTGCTTGGGATCTTTGTTATTTGATGGTTGTGGTAATCGTAATAAACACTGTGCCTAAGCCAAGTTTTGCACTTTGAAAAATAGTTTAAATTGTACTGAAAAATAATTTTAAGAGGTTGAAGTTTTGTCCGGGCGAGCAATTCATTTGAAAATAACTTATTTCGTGGAAGAATTTTAATTTCACCTAAAAACTGCCGTAAACTAATTTTTGGGAACTTGAAAAAATAATTCAATTTTTTTTTCAAAAACGGATCATATTACAAACAATGTTTCAACAAAAAGAAATTGAAAAAAATATGAAATTTATGGCGAAACGGGTGCTACAGTGCTAATGTATTGTGCTTAACTAGTACAAAATTTGGAACTTGGAATTAGTTTTTGTGGGGATTCTCGAAGGTTGACATCTTAGTTATGGTTGTATGACAAAATTAAGGAAAATGAATATTATAAAAAGGGTTTAAAAATTAGAGAAAGGACAAAAAGAAGTTATTTACCAAATACGTGGTCTACCTAATATTACGCATGCACGTTTAAATTATGGATAGAATCCCATAGTATTTTATTTCCAATCTAAAGCATTTACTGTTACCTTCCCCCGTTATGTATTCAAAACGTTTACTATTTCAATACCAAATCTACGTAATCTACTAAAATAATAAAAGTAAATCTACATTAATTACTCATATGTAAAATCTGATTTTGGTCAATAGATTTCCAATTATATGAGAACTTGAACATGTCCAGGAATATGGAGAAATTCATATTAGTATTCTCCTTTTTAAAGGATTTTAATTACTAGTCGAAAATTCAATTTGTTGGAATTAGTGATATCATATATAGAATGAATATTATGTGCGTGTTGACTACGCACTTCCTCTTCCACCTCACCAATTAAAAAGTAAGCTAGATTAGCATAATTTAAAAAATATAATAAATTCAATCGTAAAATTTTAAAGTTTAAATCTTAAATTCACCTGTAAATCGCGCCAATTAAAAAGTAAGCAAGATTAAAATAACTAAATTCATGTTATCTCACGTGATAATACTAAGTCCAAGTAAAGAGATGGAGACATCATGTGACCTATTCCCATATCCTTAAGAAAGTTAAACGTGGACTCCAAGAAATAAATGAAAATTCATTTAAGTTCACGTATTTAACTAACTAACTAGCGTTTCAAAATATCTCCATCTTTCTTTATTAGGAAATCTTCAAACATAATCACTACCTAATTGTGATTAGTAAGTATGTGTTTCCCTACTAAAACATAGAAAAACATCCTTTACAAGGCACTCATGCATTAATTAGTAAATTTGAGGCCTTATCACTAACTTATTCTAATCATAATTTTTTTGTTTTCTCGATAATGTTGCAACTAATATCATCCACAATCGTGTGGTGATGTTGCTCTCATTTTATTTTCCCTTGATTAATTTTTTCCCCTCAAAACAACAGTAATATATTCATCTAAAAGATAGCTAGCTTTAAAAAATTTACTTAGACTATCGAATGGACAAATATTTTGCTCTCATCGAATTGAATTTCACTTCTATACATTAATACCGTAAATTACTTTTTCACTATCTAAGACACTTAAATGCAAATACAAGTAGCTTACAAAATTCATATTATTCTGTACGACTAGATCATATTTACATGTTGTAGTAGTTAACATGCTTTAATTTCAAGATTAAAAAGGCCCACTTATTTTTTTTAAGAATGTTTCTTGTAAATATCTTTCGTCTACGAGATGGACCAACGTAATATACAAGTTTAGGATTCCTACGAACCTACTAACTTTGGCACAAACCCTATAAATATACTAAAAATATACAAATATAAATAACAAAAATATCGAACTCGGTTAACCAAATGACGGATGGTAGAATTTCGAACCCATAAAGTTCAAATTCTGAATTTTCTTTCTAGAGTTCAGGCTTAGACATACAAGTGACATGGCATTCTGTGTATTGTGGACGCGGTTTTATTATTCGTCAACGTGAAAACCTGCACACAAACAAAAGTAGAACCCTTCTTTCACTCGAACAAACAGAGAGAAAAAAAAAGGAAAAAGAAAAGAAGTTACTATGCTAAATGTATATAAGCTTTACACGTAGAGAGATGGAGAAATAGAGAAAGTGTAGGAGACGCAAACGTGTGATAAACGTTATATAAATGTATCTATCTTTTAAGTCACCAGTTTCCTTTTCAAGCTTTAACATTGCTTTTTTTCAAGAAACACAGAGGAGAAATATATATATATATATATATATATATATAAAGAGATTATTAGTTGCTTTCAGAGCTTGTATTCTGGAAAATCATATCATTTGTGCTTCTTTCAACATGCATCTAATGAGAAAATTGGTCTGGTCCAAGTTGAAATCGAATCTCAGAAAGCAACGTGAGTAATTCCCACATATATCTTCCTCTCAATAATTTTTCTTCCTTTTTTTTTTTTTTCAACTTGAAATTTATGTCATATATATCTTTGTTGTTATTTTCAATCTTTTTAGTTCTAAGAATTTAAAAGTTTCATAGGTACTTCAACTCGTAACGCTTATGAATTTCATGCTTGTTTCAGTTCGTAAAACTTTGTATTGTTGGTGTATGTAAGTTAAACTCGTTTGCTAAAATGTTGATCCGATTTTGCCGTCCAGGTAGAGATGGGAAAGACGGTTCAGGTAGCTTGGTGAACAAGTCAAATGTGAATGAAGAGTATGTTGAAGCCTTAAGAACTAAGTCTTACGTAGAAATATACAATAAAGTTCAGTTAGAATTAGGTCATGATCATAAATTATCCTCGTCTTCTTCTTCTTCTGTTCAACTTAATACCAATCTCTCTAAAAGCTTACTTGAACCTTGTCAAGAAGTGTTGGCTGAAATTCCTAAATCATGTCAACTTCATCCTCTTATTGTTAACTACTTTGATATTACATCAGAAGCATGCAGAATTTGTGAGTTACTACTTCAAAGTGTCCGAAAAACCCGAGTTAATTATAGAAAAATCAGAAAGGTTATTAGACAAATGAAAAATATGGAGCCAGATTCAAGTCATTGGTATGGTGTATATAGAGAACTTGCTTCATTTGCTTCTTACAAGAACCCCTTTTCAGTAGTTAACAGAGAAGAATTTTTAGACACACGCGAAGGGCACGATGTTTTGCTTCAGAAACTAACATCACAATTCAGAAAAGTTAAAAGGAGGATGAAGTTCTTGAGATCTTGTAAGAAGGTATTTGGGATTAGTATCGCGATAGGGTATACTGGAATACTCATAGCTTTGTTGGTCTTAGTACTTCATAGTATGGTTTGTATTGTAGCTGCACCTGGATTGGTATTTTGCTCATTTAAGCTGTTCAAGAAAAGATTCAAGGTGGATAAAAAGGCAATAAGTTCAAGTTCACTTGAAATACTAATAGCACAGCTTGATGTAGCAGCAAAAGGGGTGTACATACTGATTAATGATTTTGATACGACGAGTCGGCTAGTGAGGAGATTATATGATGAAACTGAGCATAATAGATCTGTAGCTGATATGTGTGCAAGAAAGAAAAATGCTGATATGTTGAAGGAAGTGATAAGGGATTTCAGTATTAACAAACATTGTTTTATGGAGCAGTTGAAAGAACTTGAAGAGCATGTTTGCTTGTGTTTCCTTACTATAAACAGATCAAGAAGGATGGTTTTACAAGAAATGATCAGCAAATGAGTTAGTGCAATTTATTGAATGAAAATGACTACACATAGACTGAGAACATAAATTTGATTCTCCAGTTTTGTTTGGCAATTTTTTGGTGTTTGTAACTTCAATAATGGAAATATTCTTTTTCTCCACTTTGTGTTTCTAGTTAACTTTGCAAGTTCAGATTCTTCTCATTTTCCTAGTTCTAGCAATACAATCATCTAGACATGTTACGCTAATATATTAACAATTCATAATATGTTATCTAATCATATCTGAAAAGAAATTATGGACCGATGGGGCAAGTAAAACTCCATGACATCCAAATAATACACCAGAAAAGAGTAATGAAAATGTTAATTAAGTTAAACTAAGAGAAATTGTAAACCTTCAAATGAGGACATTGTGCCCAAAGAATGCATTTGCCTCCAACTTTGAGGATGTTCTTCTGTATGCCAAAAGCAGTTCAGCTTTGTCTCTTGCAGAAAGTGAATTATTGCACGAACTTTTCTCTGACTGTCTAAACCCAAATCATGAAAATGCCTTCACTGAGCTGATCAACCTTATGCATTTATCACAAGTTCACAACATATCCTTTCTCAACTCTCTATATTCCTCTGCACCCAGCAAAGTGGCCTTGACCTTGACCCAATCTGCAGGCTTTGGCATAATAATTGCAATGTATCCTTCTCTGTCTGCCTGTGATTGATGTTACAGACGAGGAAACAATACCAAACCAGATGTGTTATTGTGAATATAACACGAGGAAGATGTCAAGAAAACAAAATCTCATAAATTGGCACAATCGACTGAAACACAACTTACTGTCACTTGGAACACATTAACTATTGAAACAAAAAGACAAAACAAGACTACTCTGTTGTCATGAAGATCATGCATATCCTAATTTCAGTTCCTTTTGTCGACATCAACCAAACCTAGGTGCGAATTAAGGATGAGCTATTTCAAGGAGATTAAAAAAACACAAATATGCCACCATCAGAGACAATATAGCCTTTTCTAATGGAAATAATGTGCAAAACATCTTTTAACCGCACATATATTGTCTTATCACCCTTCAAGTTGCATAGTCTAACATTTAGTTGTACTCTGACAATTCAGCCTACAAACTTTATTTGGTTTACATTCACTAAATGTGATGGTTCCAAGATCTTTATCATCATGAATATCAACAATTGCTACAGCATTGTGATCATGAGCTGCCAAATTCTATACATTCACAAAGCCTTCTTAAATAGTGTCAGGAATATTCTCATTCTTTATTGATACCAGCGTTATGAAGATCACAAACAAGCCAATTGATACGCCTCTTCAGAGAGCTCATAAATAACTAATTCAAATCTTTCAAGTAGATAACCAGTTTTGAACTAACAAAATAAGTAATATGGAGATAGCAGTAAGATTTTAAGACCAGAATAGCTAACGGTAACACATAAAGATAACTCGAGAAAGCATTAGAATCTGGGAGACCATAGATAGCAAGAAGTAGAAAAAGAAGTTGAATATGTTGTTTGAGCAAAGGACCGACGAATTGATTGCTACTTCTCATGATCAAACAAATTTTCAGACCATGCGCCATCTTTCACAGCCCATATATGCAAGTGTGCCTCACTGTATTCTCGTATCGGTTTTCAAACATTTAAAGTTTGAGTTAAAAAGATGAACGCTCTATATTCAATTCAGCTAACGCAAATAAACTTTCAATAAGCAAAAAATGCCAAGAAGGTTGGAAGGAGGAAATGCTTCAAAAATGGACACACAATTTTGACGATTAAAACAGAACTATGTTATCAAATGTATATCTAAGTGAAATATGGGAAAGTGATTAAGGTTAGGCTGGATATTTTAACAAAACAGCTACTGATAAACGATATTGAATTATATGACATGCAGAAAACCAATCAACTTCATGAGAATGAACAGTTTAAAAGTCATAAGCTTTGCTAGTACAAATGATGCTAATTGCAATGAATTTTTGCATCAGTTACCACAAAATAAAAGCAAAAAATGAAGAGGACATGCACTCACGGTAAGAAATCCGAGGTAACATAGAATATAAATTAGCACAAGGCCACAAGCTAAATGTTTTTACCGATGAGTTCAGCAATTCTGGTTGCTTAATCAATCGATCATTGACTTCTAATAGAGAGCCTTTTACACAACACCTGCAAAACATGAGTAAAACCATCTTTTTAAAGATTTCAAGAACAACTCTGTCAGAGAAAGGAGTGTAAGAAGATAAATCCCCTACCTCACAATATATGAAGCATCATTTGTGCAGACTTTACATAATGCAGTATTAGACTCAAAATGTTGAGCATTCTGCATAGGAACAAAGTGGCAACCTCATTCATTAAAGTGGAAGCACAAAGCACAAAAGCGATAACAGATTAGCTTTAATTGTAGTTTATATATTTTGTGCTTATGTTTCAGATGATGGTACAAGGCCATGATGACTTGTGTTCGCTAAGTAGCTTATATAATATACTGTTGCAAATGACTGAAGCATGTAAACGCGGAAACTATGAAATTTAAGAACAAAACCTTGTGTGTGGTCATGTATTTCAATCACTTGTGGTGCTGAAGTTAAAGGGTAAAACTAATGTGGCATTATCAACATAAAAATTTACCGCTAACAATGCAATTACATATGAGAAATAGCTTTTTTCTTATGCTAAGTTTCTAAAAACTAGTCCATAGTTCTTTTCTTCTTTTTTTTCTTTTTGATTTGATTCCCTTCCCCTTTGTCGGAGCTATTGCTCCCTTGGTGACTCGACGCACGACCCTGGGGTTGTAGATGGGGGGAGGGGGGTTGCTGACTATCTGAGCAACCACTCTTGTCAACTAGTCCATAATCAAATTCGCAAATAGGCAACAAAATAATATTATTATAGCGATGAAAATAACAATTATATCAAAGCCTTTTATTTCAAGACTAGAAATTTGAGGAATATTTCACCAGAAGCTATCCAATCCAATACTTGTTAAACTTAAGCAAAGAAGCATTTTCAACTTGCTAGCTTTTCTTTATCCAAGAAAGAATTAAGTTAGTTCAGGTATGTTGCAATCTTTTTCTTTTATTTAAGTTCACCAGAAAGATCCAACCTTTACTCTCATTCAAAACGAATTTAAGTTTCCTTGTTTTTATTTAAGAAAGAAAAAATTAGATTCAACACAAGAGCTCAATGCAGTACCTTTTTTCGCTTTCCAGTAACTTTGATTCCACTCCGATCAGACTTCCCTACATTGAAATCCACTGAACTAACTCCCCCTTCATCCTTAAAAGCCACATGAGTCGTAGCCAGCCCAATTATACATAACCTTTCAATCACCCAATTCCAAATTCAGCAAATAAAAAATATGCCAATTAAAGGAAAAAAATTTATAGTTCAAAGAAACTACGTTTTAGTACCCATTAGCATGCCGATGTACATACTGATCGTGCCCAGGTTTCATAAAATCTGCAAAACAATTTTTAAAAAGTACTTATAATTTTTTTTTTAAAAAGCTTTAAACTTGATATTCGAAAATAAAAGGAAAAATAAGCATTACCAGGAGCAAAATAAGTGACGAAGTTGGATTCAACAGCAGAAGGAGGAGAGATAGGGAGGTCTTCTATTTTTGGCACTAAAAGTTTTCTTAATTCTTCATCTTCTATTTCTTCATTTACTAGTGCTGATTTTTGGGCTGTGTCCGAACGAGAACAAGGAATTATCGTCGGTTTTACGTTTGAGGTATCGACACTGTTGGTTTCGTCGGCGTTTTGCTCGGGCATTGAAAAGGTAGAAGAAGAACAAGACAAACTGAAGTGCAATAGGAGTTGAGTTGAAAGCTTGTTTGGGGTTTAGAAGAGTTTGAACAAGAGGAGCGGGTATTTGGCCCAATAGGCCCAATTAGATATTTCAGTTTTGGGCCACTCTAAACGAACTGGTACCAATTGCATTAGCCGCTTTGTCTTTCTATTTTTACCCATATTCGTTTTTTTGTTAAAAGCCATTTAAAAAGATTATTTTTCCCTTCTTTATTAAAAATTACTTTCTCTCCAAGTATACGCTAGTCTTCTATTGTCTCTGGCTCTCTCTCGTTATTCATTTTTCTATTTGCTCTTCTCTGAAATCAAACGATTTTTGTCGTTGTTTCGAATTTTCAATTGTTGTTCCCACATTAAAATTTAATCACAGTTACATTGCATTAACTTTTGGATTTTATTTTATGATTTAATTTCTGATTTTGAGTTTTGATATTCATGTATTTATGATAGGGTTTAGTTTGATAAGTTCATTAGTTTTACTTTTAAGTTTGTATTTTTAGATTTTTTGAACGAGTGTTTATATTGTTAAAAAAAATTCTATAAATTCTTCTATGATTAGACATTCAAATTTTTAAAAAAATTCAGAGTTAAACAGATGATAATGATACCTTAGATAGGAGCTGAAGTTATTTTCATGTTTTGAAATTATTTTTGGATTTGAATTTGTGTTTTATTTTTTTGTTGAATGTTTTGTACTTGTATGGAGAACCAGAATTAAGTTTTTGTATTTGTAACTGGTGAATTCCATATTTAGGAGCTGAAGTTTTTATATTTGTAACTGGTGAAGTCCAGCTTTAGGAGATGAAGTTTTTGTGTTGTTACTGGTGAACTTCAACTCTAGAGCTGAAGTTTTTTATTTTATACCTGTAGAGCTGAAGTTTTTTTTTTTTTGTAACTGTCGAACTTCAACTATGAAGCTGAAGTTTTTGTTTTATACTTGTCGAACTTCAGCTATAGAGCTGAAGTTTTTGTTTTGTACTTGTCGAACCTAAGCCTTCTTAGGTGTTGAAGTTTTATATGATCTTTTTGATAATGTCGTGATATTATTATTTGTATCTTTTACTTTTTTTGGATAGATGGCTCCTAAAGCACCTAAAGATCCTAAAGTAGCTAAAGAAGGCAAAGCACCTAAAAAACTTAGACTACCTGTAGTAGCTCCACGTCCTTATGTCCCTGAGCCTCCACCTATAAGACCAGGACAAAAATATTTTGAGTTTACAGAATGGTTTAACTCTAAGGGTTACTGGAAGGGGAACCATGATTTGAAGAGTTTAATTGTAACTTTCTTGACTCATGCACAACAAAATAAGCTTAGTAATGGTCCATTTAAATACATTATTGCTATGGGGAATTTCAAATGCAGGTGAAGTTGGTTCATTGTCTGTGTCTTTCTCGAATATTCACAAATGATCGAGACTCTATTAGTTTCAAGATTTTTAGGCACGATGTTTCCTTCACCCTTGAAGACTTTCATATTAAATGTGATTTGCGGACCACAACACATAATATTGAAAAACTATTTAATCGAGAGTGCACTATTCTGAAGCGCTATTTTGGTAAGTCCAAGGGTGTGAGTTTGAAAGATATTCAAAGTTTTATGATTCGCAATGATTCGCAATGTTATTCCAAAGGTGTCACGACTCATTTCCATAATAGGTCATGAAGACGCCCAAACCATTATCACGCAAGCCAAATGCAGACAAAATTCTCATGTTGTTTTTAATCAGAATGAGTGAAATAGATACTTAATTTAGATTTAATCCAGAAGAGAGAAATACCGTAAATAACATAATTATACAACCCAAAAATAATTGTCTACTAAGGTGTGTGCCAGAACCTGGTGTCACAAGCTATGGGCAACTAGTAGAATATACACCCAAAAGAATATCATACTATCCTACTGTCTGAATCAGGATAGATAGAAAAATAAAAGTGCAAAGGAAAGACTTATTCGGCTGCGGGTTGGCTAGAGTGAAAGCAACTCACTATAGTAGTCTTGAGTCCACTCACGGGTGTGCACCAGAATGATAACCAGATCCACCTGCCTCAAGTCCTGTACAATTAAGTATAGAAGTGTAGCATGAGTACATAAACAATATGTACCCAGTAAGTATCCCGTCTAATCTCGAATAAGTAGAGATGAGAGGTCGACTCGATACTTACTAAGGTCATAAAAAATGGGGAAAATTTCTAGTAAGCAGAATAACTCAAATCGTAAGAATTAGTAAGTATAAAACAACAATTCTTCCTTTATATTTTCATCATGAGCGTCCATTTATATATTTAAACAATTATAAAGTTTAACCCACAATAGAATGCCAAATAAATCACGCACAGATAATCACCGAGGAACGTACGGCCCGATCCAACATAAAAGTAAATTATGCACTGCCGAGGGTTGAACGAATCGAACCATAGATGCATCTATTACCCCGCTCAACAATCACCCGTGCGACGCAGTCAAATAGAAATAAGCTCATTGACAAGCAACAACAACAATCAATATATACATGAGGAGTAACCATACATAAAAATGCCAATTATACTCTCCTAAAGGGCCTAGCAGGATAAGGGTCATTCTCTAGTATTATTCTTCTTAACCAAAAGAGTTCATACGAATCCAAGTTAATCAAATTGTACTAGAATATCACGTAAATCATGCTTATGGGTCCTAAACTACCCGAACTTAGCAGTTGCTACGCAGTCTCTCGTCACCTAGTGCACACGCAGCCCCCGAATACAATGACAATTAGTTCAATTATTATGCCTATGAGGACATTTCCCTTATACAGGGTTAGAAAGGAGACTCACATTGCTCCAAAATATACTTCCAATATAAAAAACAAGCCCAAGCCTTCAATTCAGAGCCGAACGATCACAAACTAGTTAAATAAAGTAAGAACTAGTCAATAAAGGCTTATAAGGTTGAATTTTAATTATTTAAATAATTTTCCAACCTTTTTCACAAGTTTCCTAAATTTTGACCCCGGGCCTACGTGCCCGGATTCTGAGATTTTTCGTAGAAAGTTGTTCTCTATAACCTAAGGATCAATAATATATGAATTCTAGTTTATTTCATAACAAATTCGTTGTTAAATGTTAATTTTACTTAGACCATAGGTCTAGCTCTAACCCATTTGATTTCACCTAATTTGTAGTGTTTAATCAACTTAATATACATGTATTTAAACTAATAATGAGTGGAATTAACTTACCTTGAAGTGCTATGTTGAAATCCTCTCTTTGGAAGCCCTCTAATCGCCTAAGTGTGGAGTAGAAATGAAATAAATGGCATTTGATTTCGAATTAAATGAACTCACCGCCCAGCGATTTCTACTTATGTTGTCTGGGGATCGTTTTCGCAATCCCACACCTGTGAAAGGAGGATCGCATCTACGGAATTGGGCAAAAATATTTGGACTGCTTCTGCAGTCTGAGATACGCTTCTACGGAGCCGCTTCTACGGCCTGAGGTCCGCTTCTGCGGAGCCGCTCCTGCTGTTTTTCCTGGCCGGCCATTGGCCTGTTTCTTAGTCGCTTCCACGATCGATTGCTCGCATCTACGGTCCTAGAACCGCGGATGCGGTTATGATAGAAGCAGCAACCTTCAGCTATTCCTCAATTTTCCCACTTCTCTCGAACCTCGCTTGTTTGACTCTCGGGGCTCCCGAGTCCCGCCTGAACGTACCGACAAGTCTGAAATTATGAGAAGGACCTACCCGAACCCTCAGATCACTCAAAACAACGCTAAATCTTGGAATCACCCTCTAAAACCAAATGAATCAAACTATTGAACTTTAAATTCTTAATTCTCTTCTAACGGGCCAAAACGCCCTTAAACCACTCGGATTAACACCAAATTTTATGGGCAAGTCTTAATTGATATTTCGGACCTGTACCAAGCTTCGGAACTAAAATTCGATCCAGGTACCTAGAAAATCAATGATTTCTTAGTTTCTTTAATTCTTTAAAACTTCAATTTAACAAATTCCAATAAAAATTTATTACTCGGACTAAGTAACTCAGACTTTGATTCCGGGTATGCGCTCAGGTCCAGTATTTTTCCACGAATCCTCCCGAACCGTCAAATCCTGAATTCGGATCTGTTTTACCCAAATATTAACCGAAGTCAAACTTGATCTTTTAAAAGAATGTTAAAGAAACAATTGGACATATTTTTACTCAAAATTCTTCCAACTCCCGAACCAAACATCCCCGCAAGTTATAAATTATCTAAAGCAAGCGTGGGAAATCTTATTTAAGGGAACAGAATTCTAAAAAGCAAAATCACCAGTCAGGTCGTTACACATTATGTTAGGCTATCTACATTACACCCCTTGGGGTGCGGCCCTTTTCGAATCATAGGTGAATATGAAATGCTATGTGCCCCGGATTACCCTCTACAACAACAACAACCACCTAGTATAATCTCACATGTGGTATCTAGGGAGGGTAGTGTCTACGCATACCTTATCTTTAACCCAATGGTAGAGAGGCTTTTTAGAAAGACAGATTGCTCCCTATATTTTCTAAATGATCCTGAAAATAATTGGAGTATATATACTAGTCTCAAGGTACGCACGATGTGCGTGTATTCTCTCTCAATAAGTACTATTTTATTTTAAAAAATAAAAATAAAATAAACGTATAAATTCCTGAAGATGATCATATATGTTAAAGGATAACATATCCAATCTATAATATATTTTTAAAGTATAAAAAAAGCAAACGACATTTCGTTAATTAAGGGCATTCATACTTTTAATATAGTATAGACATATATGTAGATATAGATATAGAATACGGGGTACACATACAAAACACATACCCTCAAGCTAATATTAAGATATGTGTTTTGCGCGTATACCCATATTATTAAATAATATAATTGTGTTATAAGTATTAAAGAGAAATGTAAGTTTTTGAAAATAATAAATATTGATTTTATTGAGCTGGGCGAGAAGATAAAATAAATAAATACTTTTTCAAGAAAAGAACAAAATATATTCAATTTTTAAAACGTAACGTAAATAAAAGTAAGATAGAATCAAATTGTTTACTATCCCAAAAATTAATAACATAAATAAAGTAGAAAAATTTATTTTGAAGAATCCTTATATGCATACTAATGAAGTACTTACATCGAGTTTAAAATAACTCCAATTTGTAAACCTGATAATAGATATTATCTAAAAAGAATATTGTTGAAACACTTACGGCAATCAAATTTATAAAAAAAAAATACTTGTAAATTGAGTTTTACTAACCGTGAATAGGATATATGAAAGAAATGTTAAGGGAAAAAATTGTTCTTACGTGGTTAAAAATTTAAAATATAATGACAAAAGGTCGAATAATCATTTTTTTGGGATTTTTCTTGTCAGAAACTACTTTGCCTATTTTTCATAGTCTTTCATTTTCTTGATATTGCATCCTTATTCGGGAACACTAAAATCTACCAAATTAAGCTTCAAAATTAGAAACAACTACATAAGAGTTATCTAAAAAAAAAAACAGATACTTCATTGAGGAATATAGGTGAGAATGCTCTCCCATCTAAATTTTCAAATAATAATATATTTTTGTTACATAGTTTAAATAAGAAGAAAAATATAAGGTAAAATACTAAAACTTTTAAAATCTTATATAGAAATTCTTGCAAAGTAGTTAAAATAAGGAAAAAATTACTCCTAAATATTAGAAAAATATTAAATGACTAATCTCTCTAGTATGCAATTTATTTTTAAACGGCAAAAAAGGTAATCAATATTTTGCTAAGGGGTTTCATGTTTTTAATGCAGCGCATGACCCTCATATTAATAAGAATAAACTTTTAAAAATAATATACGTGAATGCAAAATTTAAATTAGATTGTGAATGGATTTAACTACTAATACAAATACGTGAATTCAAAATTCAAGACTAATACAAATCTTTTTGCTCAATACCCGAAAAACACAAAGTTTTGATAATAAAATATAAAATCATAGTTTCTTTAATAGAAATAGTTGCTTATACAATTATAATAAGGTTTAATTGTGTATAATTCAAATAGATAAAGAAAATATTATTAAAAAATAAATACTCTTAAATCAAAAAGAAGTTCAAAGTGTTTTATTTTTTTCTAAACCTAAAAGGAGTACAACGTATGAATGAACTTGAAATTTGAATAATATGTCAAATTGAGCTGCGTGTGAATAATATGTCAAAATTCTTCTAAATCTAAAAAGACAAATTTGATACTCCATTGTATGAATGAACTTGAACATGAACGAAACTTTCATAATGTAAATTCAAGGTACTTGAAATTTTAGAACATAAAGGTATTAAAACATAAACGTTATAAATATTAGGAAATAATTAAATGACTACTCCTAAATAATAGGGAACTAATTAAATGACTATTTCTGAATAAAATGAAATTAATTAAATCTTTATTCCTAAATACAGGAAAATAATTAAATAATATTTTTAAATATTAGAAAAATAATGGAAAAACTATTTTGTTCAGTGTGACATTATTTTAAAAAGGTAAAAAAGGCGAACGGCAATTTGCTAAGGACCTTCGTGCTTTTATTACACGCCAAAAATCTATGTAATTAGGGTTTATAATAACTTGTATGTATATTTAATGTTAGATAAAAAAAAGTATGTAGTAATAATATTATGGAGAGTAAAGTTTTATGTCAATATGCAAAAGAAAACTTGGCGGCGATGTATAGTTCTAAATGTTAGGAGTTTCTATATAGTTAAAATATGAAAAAGATAATTTGATTTTAAGATTCTAAATAATAGAAGTTTAGTTAAACTATAACTTTGTCTAATATGAAAGCTATTTTAAAGGATAGAAAATAACGTTGGTTGTTACCTCGTATTAATTTGTTACCTTGAATTGCATAAGTTGTTCTTTATGAGTATTGCCAGCAATATTACTCTTTGGCCAACTTTATCTCCTTTATATTCTCCCGTCATGATACTATCAACTATACCTTGCGACATTTCCCTTCTAAGTAGTGTTTGCTCTAATCTAAAGAATTCAAGTCGTGTTGTTTCTACCTTGATGTACATGTCAGATACTCTTAGACTATTAATTGAGACACATTGGTCTAATAATTCTTTTTCACTGGCCATTGCAAGTGTACCTAAAATAAAGCATGCATAAGAGTTTTATAAGTTATCAAAGTGACTAATTCAATAATTGATCATTTATGATATAAGGAAGATTGTTTGCCTAAACCGACGTATTTGTTGAAATCTGAGTGATTCAAACATGTAAATTTGCAATAATGCAAATCATGTAGTATTAATAACACAAATTAAAGCAGATAGTCTAATTTTTAATTCTTTTTAAAACAAGCAACTTGAGCTGGCATAACAATTATAAGTATTATTAATTATACAACAAAGAAAATAAGTAATACTAATATTTAAGTGATAAGACTTAGATCGAATGTCTAACCGATTTTTTGTGATGAATTGCAATTCTTCAATAGGCTGTAATAAATTTGTAAATTACGTTAGATGTGAAATTAGCCATTATTCAAAAACATGAAACAAAAACTATATCATAAAAATGCAACAATAAAAATAAATTATTGATATAACACTAAAATTTGGCGCATGCAAACGTGCTTGCAAAATATGAAGTAGCAAAAGATGTTGATATTAGTAAAAGAAACAACACCTGCAATCGCGATGTTGGAATAAGGTGAACTTTGATGAGTAAATTGTGACATTGAGCTTCTTTATAGAAGTATTATGGTACACAATTTAACACATAAAAGAAATTATATAAAGTAAACTTGGTGTGTAGGTCAAAGAGACAAGAAAATTTTACCAAACAAAAAAAACTTCAATCAAAATATTTCCTTGTATCGTCATGCACAAACAATTTAACCCAAAATATGGTGTGAAACTTTACTTCGTAAGTATAGCCTTATATTACAATTATATTAAATTTAAAATTAGATCTTCTTACCTAGTTCAAGTATGGAAGGTTTTAATAACTAATTGATCAAAGTCATAAATATTAGAAGTCAAATTCTTTAAACACTTTCCTTGTATGCAAAGAAACGTTACAATTTTTTTTTTTTTTTTTGTGTGTGTGTGTGTGTTAAGTTTCCTTAGGTAAGAGACGTTATAAAGTTTAACCAATTAATTAAGGCAAAGTGTACTTTTTTTGTGTTAAATTTCCTTAAGAAACGTGACAAATTTAGTGAGAGTAAAAGTTTAGGATTTTTTTTTGTTAAGTTTCTTTATTAGGTAAGAAACGTGACAACGTTTAACCAATTAATTAAGGAAAAGTTTAATAACCAATAATTGAAGAAAAATTTACAATAAATTCGAAAACTAAATTAATTGAGTGAATCTTTTTGGATATTTATGAAATATTGAAATTACTATATTGTCCTATGGGAACTCTATGTTTTAAAGGGTAAAAAAGGCGAACGACATTTCGCTAAGGGCCTTCGTGCTTTTAATATAATATAGATATAGATTAAGACGTCTTAATCTAAATATATATATATATATAATTTTATTGGGTAGCGAGCCAATTTAATTTTACCATTCGCAAAATAGATGTTCCACAATATTTTTGGTAGAAATAGAGCTCACGAATATGTTCAAGTACAAGGACTGAAAAGTGGTTATTTGTGAATTTTACCTTATTTTTTACTAGGGAGATAGCCTTGATGTTAGGGTGAGAGTTGAAGAAATTCAGTATATAACTTAAATCATTGTTACTAATAACTTTAGTTAGGACACTACAATTGATTAAAAAAGAATTGGTCTTTCACTACCAAATTATTTCTTTTTCTATTCATGGTATACGAAAAGTCAGATTTAGAATTTCTAGAATATGGATGTATCGTTAAAAAAGTGAGAAAAAATAAATATTAAGTAAAAATCGATCTATATTTCTTAGGATAAATAATTCAACATTCAGCCAAGTGCACTATTCAATATTTTTGAAACATAATCAATTTTACAAAATGTATGCATAAAACCTATGTTAGCGGAAAAAAAATATGGATTCACGTGCACCATAAAAAGAGCCTAAATCCGCCGGCTCAAAAGTACAGTATCTAAAATGAAGAAATAATTTATTTCCACCAGCTGCATGTTACAATCAATAACGATACAATTATACAAGAGTCCAATACTCAAACAAATACACGCACAAATTCCTCTCAAACTTTACAAACACAGACTTCAAGCGTTCGCTTTTTATTCTTAAAAAACTATTAATCCCACAAAAGAATAATAACAAGAAAATACAATTCAAAACAAGAGGAATTACAATAAAGAAAACCCGTGAAATTATTTCCTAATTAACAAATCTGCAGTCACGCCTTATTTCTTGACCAGAACCACTAATACTGCTCATTTTAATCATTGAATTAGCAAAAGCTTTAAAAAACTCATTTTGTGAAATGGCAAAAGTAGAAACTAAATTTTTGGTTCTTGAATTGGTGAGCAAAGTAGAATCTGAAGAGAAAAGACCCTTCTTCTGTAATAATAACTTGTAATATACGTTGTCGAATAAAAATGTCGTAGAATCTAAGGTAGAGCCTGCATTCTTCACTGTGTTTTTAATTGGACATACTTGCTTTAAATTAGCTGCAAATGATGCATCTAATGTTGGGTCAACGTCGTTTTTCTTATCGAATTTGTGGATTCTGTTTTGGAAAGATGAACAATGAGAGAATCCTAAAGTATGTCCTCCTGAATATTAAAAAAAAAAAGATAAAAATTAATGCACCGATAATGTAAAAGAAAATTTGTTAGACCAGTTGTAAAATAATTGTAGATAACTATATTTAATAAATATTGACTAGTAATCTAAAATAAACGATAAGTAACTTGAACTTGCTACCGTCAATATATAAGTTAAATTACAATATAATAATGGTGTAAAAAATTATTTTATTTTATAAATAAATAAAATCCATTAATTTTTAGTTTCAGCTAACCCAGAAGAGACTAATATATGTCTATACGAACTAATGGTGTAAAAAAATACTTATACAGTCACACCACATAAAATATACTTGCAAGCAGGGCGGATCTAGCGTATAGTATACGGGTTTTCAGGAACCCAATAACTTTTGCGTAGACCCTATATTTTTGTTTAAAAAATTAATAAATATATATAAATATCTATTTGTGAACCCAGTTATTATTGTATATTAATTTGAAATTGCGACAGAGACCCATAAGCTTAAAATCCTGAATCCACCCTGCTTGCAAGTAACTTTATGTTGTATGTTTTGCATTGACTTTAACCTGGAATAAATAAAAATTAACTTGCTAATAGTATATATATATATATATATATATATTTACTTAAATTCATAATTTTTTTCTTTTACTAATAGAGGGTGTTTACCTGAAAGTGCAACTAAATCATCCAAAGAAAGACCTCGTTGAGAAAAGCTTTGTTGCAATTGAGAAATGTTGAAAGTAGGAGGAGGTAATTGCTGCGTTTCACTGGCCTTAGAAATTCGTCCATCTTTTCTACCTTTTGGCACTTCCCAATTAGGTCCTCCAGACTTAAAAATAAAATAAAACAATGAGCCACTATATAATTAATACCAACATTAATTAGGATGAAGTTTTGGTTGTAGTAAGACTCACAAGTTTAACAGCATCTCTAGCTGCAAGAGCCAAAATATCAGCACATGAGACAACTCCAGGGCACATATTCTCTATTTGTTTCTTAGCAACATCAATAACGTAGAATGCATGCAGTGAAATATTAGGAGGTCCATCTTTCTCCGCTTGGTTGTTTTTCGTCGAATTTAGCAGCACAGAGCCATCACAACCCTTCCATAAAATAACCACCATAGTAAGTTTGCTGCTTAAAATTACACCATATATAAAAATGAGCATAATAAAAGCTATATTTTTGCTATATTTTTCGTTTAAGTTATATGTAGTGACACTTACAATGTAAAAAATATTATACAATCAGATCACTTATAAGATAATTATTGGTAAATCGTACTAAAACAACATAATAATAAAAACTATATATGATGTTGCAACCCCAAACTCAAGTTAGGGTTTAGCTATATAAAAATGATTTTATATGTTGCGTCATTTAAGCTTATTTCGGGCAACAAGATATCTATGATAAATATTATTTAGTAACAAGATAAAAATGATGACGAACATGCTATATATTACAAGTTAGATTGCGATTATCGTATAGAATTTATTACTTACATAACGATGTATAAGAGTAGAAGTAATTTACCCTGACGAAACAATCATGGAAATGCATCCTTAAAAGTGCAGCTGGAACTGTTTTGTCATTCCACATAGCTTTTCTTACAACTTGAGTGATTGTTGACTCAGCATCTGGACATGTTTTGTCATAGTAATTGGAGCTTAGGGCATTAACACATGAAAATAACACAAAACCAATTGCAAAAGCAACAATAAATTTTTGTAATGCCATCACAATAATCAAAGATTGAAACTCTATAAGTATTTGTTTGAGTGTGAGAGTTAAGGCACTGTACGAGGAGTATTTAAAGGGTAGACAAGAGGGAAAAAGACAGTAGGAATAGTTGTTATTGGAATCTAATCATATGTTTGTTAGTAAGTTTGGTATTCTAGGAACCAATGATTATATAGCTGAAAAAGGAGTTGTTTGTCACATTTTTATTTAATTCTTGTTTTATGAGGCATAATCATTTTTCTTAAGATAGAATATGATCCCAGTTCCAATAATATCACCTATTTTAATTTGTTTGCAACTCAGTACAAAGGGGAAATGGTTGCTTAATTAATCCCCTCATGGGAATCAAGTCTAGCATAACTTTTATTTAATTCTATATGAGGTATGTTCATTTTCTTAAGCCAGAATTTGATCCCAATTCCAATGAGAACACATTTTAATTTAGTTAGGGACTCACTAAGAAAGGACGACCAATCGATCAGAATGTCCTCTATATATTCGTTTCAACCTAATAACTTTTGTTCAAACTTTTGTCTCAATTTGTGCACCTATTTCAATTTGTGGGCAAGTACTCACTAAATTTTTTGTGCACAACTCGATCAGGTAACATCAATGGTTGCTCAAAACATTAAAAGAAGAAAGTTTTTTGGTATGTTTTTAAGACTTCACTTTGGCAACGTATATAGTGACAAAAGTTCAAATATCTAGCTAGCTAATCTAGAAATTAAATCACAGTTTGTCAGATTCTTAAATATATTTTCATTGTCTCAGACTTCCAAACCAACTATATCATGCACTAACTTTTCAAAAATTTATGATCACCAAATACATGCATCATGCATGTAATACGTACACCACACTTCTTTGGATATTAATAGCGATAAATTACAAGTAGCACTTTTCTAATGGTCGTTTATTAATCAAAGTTATGTACACCATACTTTACATAAATGTAATATTTTTTATGTTCCCTTTTACTAGTTCAATGTATTAAAATAATTTTTTTTCCTTTTATTTTTCCAAGTTTACTCTTATCATTAAGTAACCATTTTAAAAATTTATGGAGCACTATTAATTAATATTCTTTAAGGGGAGTAAAAAAACAAATTGGACAAGTAATTAAAAGGGAACGGAGCTAGGGATATGGAGTCTCTTAGCTAGGGAAATTTGTATATGGTGTACAATAATATATCTTTTTAATTGATTTCAATTGAATTATTCCTAAAGTTTTTGCCTCTTCACCTCTTAGACGTAATTTAACTATTATCCATTTTAGAGTTGACTCGCCGCAACTCTCAACAAACCATCATTAAACTAGTAAAGCATAATTAGCTTCAACTAATGTGCATTGAGATTAGATAGCAATACATTATGAAGTATATGTTATAGTGTCACAACATAAATTTTATCTAGAATATAAATTAAAAGCTTAGTTTGTGTCAGATTGCACATATGTCTATACTGATTGGGTTTTGTAGTTCATTACTAACGTTATTTTGATTTTTTCCCACAAAAAATCGATAAAATATTTCATTAACGACATGTAAAATAACATAGAAGATTTAAATCATTTCTATATGGCAAGCAATGTCAGCACATGTTAATAGTGGAATTCATAAAATTACTTTTTTTCATTGAAAAAAAATTTAATCGCTTGTGATAATTACACTAAGCAAATGAATATAAGTTGAGTGTTGTAATTCATATGTATTCTCACTTTAATTTGAGACTGGTACGATGAAATTATTTGATTTAATATATTCAACTAGTACAAAAAATTAAGTATATATTTTTTCTTTCGATCGTTATCAGGGTCTTAACGTGGAATAACAATTGCAAGCAAGCATAGCCTATGTTCGAATTTAAGTTACATTGGGCCAATTTGGCATGGCATGACAACTAGGTCTAACAATTGGCATAAAAAAGCATACGTTTAAGAATTTGGCATATGTAGCCTAAAATTATTCTCTCTCTTCTAAGTTCTAATGGTTCAGTCACCATCCTAAAAATAAAATCCATCAAAAAATTACCTTAAAAATAGAAAAACAAAATTAAAACCCTCTTTCACTTCTCTCGTATCAACCATCATCCTAGAAATTAGGTTCCATTTCCTTGAACAGTAGCCAAAAAATCTTCCAAAATTTTTTAAATAATATTTCTTAAATTTTTAATCTGTATATCCAAATATATACTGTGATATAGAAAAAGTATATCAAAATTTCATTTTCCTTCTTTGTATAACACATTTCAAATTGAAAACTCAAGTTTTAAGACGACTCCACATATGTATCCTCATTTTATCACGTATATATCTCTATATACATAATCTCATATATATCATGTATATCTGTGTATATCCATGAATATATGTGTTATATACATGATATACACATGCGTCCATAAAAATTTATGTTATATACACTATATATAAAGTGATATACACATATGTCCATAAATATATACTCATGTACACGATATACAACGTATAACATGTCGTAGTTGAATTTTTTGGTCTGATTGTTTTATCTGAAATCAGTCTAAATCACTTCTAATATTGCTCAAATTTTGTATATAGCCTCATCTAAGTGTTTCTAATCAATTTCAATTAGATTCACTCATTCAATATAAAAACAGCAAAAAAAATAAAAAATAAAGTTAGACTCTATTTTTTCCTATTTTCTCTCTTAGTTTTTACTTTAGATTTTTTGTGATGTAAGATCAACCTTACCTTTTGTCACACCTCTTTTTACCGCACCCGCGAGGATGCAAAGAGTTTTTCCAATTAAAGGACAATCGAGATGGGATTTATTTAATTATTTCAGAGTCGCCACTTGGGAGATTTATGGTGTCCCAAGTCACCGGTTAAATCCCGAATCGAGGAAAAGAATGACTCTATTTAACGGTCCGCGAACCAGAAATCCGGATAAGGAATTCTATTAACCCGGGAGAAGGTATTAGGCATTCCCGAATTCCGTGGTTCTAGCACGGTCGCTCAACTGTCGTGTTTGGCTTATCTATCTGCTTTTTACAATTATGTACTTAGTGCAAGTTAATATCCCTCTACCGCTTTTATTATTGGTTATGATTTACGAAAGAGAAAGTTGCTTAAAAAATATACTTTCGAATCACGTCACATGAAATGCACCCGGATTCTCGACATATTCTTATTCAACATTTCGGGGTTTGGATTTGGGTCGCATGAAATGCACACCCGTATTTAAGAAGGTAGGACTAAAATATGCGCCTGGAGCGATTACTTATTTACACTGTCGAGGAAGACGTGATATTTGCTAAGAAACGACACATCTCGAAATCTAAGTACATTTATAAAGGCCTTGCGATTAGTGTAACTACCGGGCGAGGCACCCCTTTAATTCAAACCTAAAGCGAACTACATCCCACTGTATTTTTACTTAGGAGTTGATTCCAAATTATTTAAAACTTGCTACGAACCACACCACATGAAATGCACCTGTGGTTCCTGACATGCTTTATTTGCTCTTGCCCGAAATTGGGGTCGGGTCACATGAAATGCACCCCGACTCCTTTAATCTAATTACGTCATTCCGTTGAGTAATAACTCCCTAGCTAATCTTGCTTTTAACATAAGATCTAACATTTAACGGATTTGGAGATTACACACATGAGTAGAGAAGATTGAACAGAGATACAACAGACTAATTCGGGTTTACGCGCATATCTAATGATAGTGTATCTTTGGTCTAGCTACATTTTCCATAACAAAACTAGCAATACCAACTTAATTAAAGAATAACAGAACGTAACCAAATATAAGAACTTTGGACGACTACATGATTCAATAGACTTTAAGCATAAGCTTCAAACTTCATTCTTTTCGAACCAATGAATTACAATAACAGAGATGTGTACCTGGAATGCGGAAGAACAAAGAAGAGTGAGCAATGGCAATGCAGCAACAGTAACAGGAGCAACAACAATAGACCAGTAGCAACCACAATAAACCAAGCGACAGTAAACACCACAGCAACAATGATAGACCAGCAGCAAACTTAATAGACACACAGCAACAACTCAACACCCAAACAACCAGTGAACCAGCTACAACCCAACAAACCAACAGTGATCGAACTCTACCAATCAATGAATCAGTGACTAAACTTGAACCAAACAGCAATCAAACAGTATCCAAACCAATGGAACAGTAACCCAGGATATTTGTATCTGTGTGTATTTCTACCTCTGCTTCTCCTAATGTATGTTACTTCCTTCTAGCTCACCCAAAACCAGATCTCAACAGTAATGGCCAAACAAAATCCCAACAGTAACCAGTAGACCAGCAATCCAATGGCAGTTACAACCAAGTGGCACAGCAACAACAACAACACAAGAACAAAAGCGACCAGTGTATACCAACAGCAACAACAACAACAGAAGAACAACAGCTACAACAACAACACAAGAAACAACAGCTACCAATGAACCAAGCAGCAACAATCACTCAACACAGCAGCAGCATACACTCAACACAGACAACCACAACACAATAACCACACACGACCAATAATATACCAGCAGCAACACAAGAGCTACCACAACCCACAAGCAGGGAACCAGTGGTCTTTCTCACAAATAGCAATCAAACAGTCACCAAAACTCCAATGAAACAGTGGCCAGGATCTATGTGAATGGCTATATGCTTTTCAATCTTTCTCTATGTGTTTTCGAAATGTGTCTTTTGCTGTGTGTGTCTCCCTCTTTCAATCTCCAGGTTTTTCTTTTTAGCTATGACTGTTTTTCTCCCCCCTCTATGACTCTCCAGTGTTCTATACTTATAGTTGCAAACAAATGAAACTCCAAGATACAATAATCAGAAAGCCAATTCTGCCCATCCTCCTCTCTGTCTAACCCATCAAACTCCCTGCATTCTCCACTATCTAGTGTCCAATGTATGGACTATAACCATTAAATACACTGGTGGCAGGACACTAGTGGGCTGCCCTGCTGCACAACAGGTTCCACTAGTCCCTTGTATGGGTATGTGATTAAATAACTATCCTTAATCAAATTATGACAACTGCATCTAACTAACTCCTAATCCAGAATTGAACACACAACCAAAGCCTAGACTTGCATTGCCTACGGGCAGACCAGAACATGAACAATTATACAAACAAACATAATTTGTTGACGACGTTAAATAAACTAACTATACAAAGCTATTGCAACATTGAACTTAAACAAGAATTGGTAAAAGAATGGGAATCGACCAAATAAAAGGTCTGTTGAGAAGGGTAGAAGAATGCTAAGACTTTCTGAAACTAAACACAACCACATACACGGATTACAAACAACAAACGTAAGGAACACGAATTACCTCAAAAGAAATCTGCCGAACCAAGCTTCGAACTATGGTTTGGAACTATTGAAGCCAAACGGGCTTTAATCGAGATGTTCTCGATTGAGAACACCTAGACTAAAGTCCCTTGGACTTCAATTACGACTAATTTGGCTCGAATTTGGCTTTTTCGAAAACTAGGGTTCTTTGGACTCGATTTTAGGGCTTTTGTGATTCGAGGTAAACGAAGGCTGGGTTCGTAATGGGGGAGGTGAGGGGAAGATTTTGGTATTAGTTTGGTGGCCATTGGCCTACCGGAACCGCCGTGAGGCGATTTCCGGCAGGCGGAGCACGGCGGAGGAAGGCGGGGATCAAGAGACCTGGTCTCTGAAGATGGGAGACGGTTGAGGGGGGGTCTGAAAGGGGGGGGCGGGGTGCGTTTATGAGGTTTATATATGACTTAAAAGGTTAAATCCCGATCGTTGGATCAAACTTGATCAACGACCAGGATCTCTTCCCATAACCAAACGGTGTCGTTCGGTTAAGCCTCAGCCTGAATGTATATTGGAATTAAAAGATTAATCTGGGCCGTTGGATAATAAAATCCAACGGTCCAGATCAAGCGTTACATTCTGATGCTGGGCAGGTATTGGGCTGGAGCGTGTGGGCTGGACGGGTGAGGGGTTTGGGCCAATTTTTGGACTAAAATATGGCCCGAGTCTACTCTTCATGATGCATTATATGTATATGTGTATATATATATATATATATATATATATATATATATACATATATATATATACTAACCTATAACACGACTATTTTTTACTACAATTATCCCTCATAATTACATATCACTTGAATGTAAACCGTATAATTTGATATTGAACACTAAAAAATGCAAAGCCTAATGTATATTTTTGTATTTTATTAGTTTAAATAAATAAACATGCACACAAAAAGATAAAATAACACAAAATCACAAAAATCATGCCCAACACGAAACTATTTTTTTTTTTATTTTGAATTTTCTGGGAGTACTTCTCAGGTAAGGCAAAAATCACGTGCTCACAGCTGCCCCTCTTTGCGCGTAAACACGCAGAGTTTTCGTGCAAAGATAAGTGAGCGGATATAAGCAATTTTTGCCTATTCGAGCACTCCGTATGAAGCATTTTGGAAAAGTTTTGACCGAACCTCGCTTCAAAGGTCTCCTACATATCCCCGGCAAAAAGGGAATCAGGTCAATGTAGTTCGGAGTTCTGGTAGCTGGGACTACCATGACTGTTGCGATCTCGCTGTTACTGCTGTTACTGCTGTTGCCACTGCTTAGCTGATCTCCTTGTTACACCGTACTAAGCAACAAAACAAGAAGCTAGACTAAGTTACAGTATTACAAGTTCTTATCTATCCTTTTTTAACTTGATCTTGTCGCGCTCCTTGTCATCCTGTCTGACTTGGTGTTCCTTCTGATGCTTCTCCTCTTCCGCCAATTGTTATTTTGGCCTATCTTGATCGCCGAACTCCGACCATTGTTTCCTTCTTTATGATCTTTGAACTATTTTCCTTCGCAATCTGAATCTATCTGTTCTGATCCTTGTTGCCTCCCTCGGCTTACGAACTGGGATTCATGCCGGAGATTTCCGTTACACTCAACCGCTTTCCTCAACCGAATTAAAATAGATCGCACCCCATTCTCCAGGCGGGCTCCCTGACTTCAACCACTACTTCAAAATAAAATCGCCACTCCATTCTCCAGGCGGGCTCCCTGACTTCAACTACTACTCAAAATAAAGTCGCCACTCCGTTCTCCAGGCGGGCTTCCTGACTTCAATTACAACTTCAAAAATAAAATCGCCACTCCATTCTCCAGGCGGGCTTCCTGACTTCAATTACAACTTCAAAATAAAACCGCCACTCCATCCTCCAGGCGGGCTCCCTGACTTCACTGCTTAATTGATCCCCTTGTTACATCGTGCTAAACGAAAAATAAGAAGCTAGACTAAGTTACAGTGCTACAAACTCTTATATATCTTTCCAGCTTGATTTGGTCATGTTCATTGCCATTTTGCTAGTTCTGATGTTTCTTCACATGCCCCTTCTCTCCTGACGATTGTTATTTTGGTCTATCTCGATTGCCTCCCTTCTGATTATGAACTTGGATTCATGCTGGGGATTCATGATTGCTTTCCTCCACCAACTTCAAAAATAAGTCGCCACTCCATTCTTCAGGCGGGCTCCCTGACTTCAACTTCAACTTTGAAATAAATCGCCACTCCGTTCTCCAGGCGGGCTTTCTGACTTCAACTACTACCCCAAAATAAAATCGCCACTCCATTCTTCAGGCGGGCTCCCCGACTTCAACTACTATTTCAAAATTAAATCGCCACTCCATTCTCCAGGCGGGCTCCCTGACTTCAACTACAACTCACTGATTTCATCCTATCTTGATTACCTTCCTTTGCCTCTTGTACTATTTTCTTCTTCCTGCATTGCCTCTTGGACCACCTTCTCTTCTGAATTAACCTGTCTTGGAATTGCCTTCCCCTGGGTCGTATTACTTTTTCTTCTGGCTGCTGGGGGGTATTTTGGAACTGTTTACTCGCCTGCTGGGGATGATGCTGCTGAGGAAGTATTCTTTGTTTCCTTCACCCCTCATGCTCTTCCTTCTTCCCATACCTCCCGTGGGACTCACGCTTTTGCCTCCTCGAGCAAATTATGGAATGTAATACTGCTGGAGGAATCTCGAAGCCATTGTTTTATTTTCCCACAACTGCTGGGGATGATACCGGGCTCAAAGATCATTCCGTCTTGTGTTGCTTTCTACCCTTACCCCCTGGGTCTTTGCTTTCAAGAAAATTTTCGCAACAGGAGAAAATTTTCTGCCCCAGTTTGATAAACTTCTGGACGGTATGCTTTTCTGCCAACGAACCCTCTTTTCCTGCTTTTAAATCAAAGAAAAATTGTTAGTTTCAAAATGCGGTGGGTGGTCGTGCCACTCTTGTTGGGGCCATTTTCTTTCAGCTGCTTGGCCTCTCTCGAACTTTGAGGGCGACGTTGACGCTTTCTGGGGACGATGCTTTTTCCACGAACGACCTCTCATCTTTCCTTTTATTCCACTCTTTGGTTTGATCCGACTCTTTTTAGCCGGTGATCCGTTGCGTGAAATCATCTTTCGGACATGCCACATGTGTCCATCATACTCCATAATTCTTGCGAACCTTCCACTCAGCCTGTCATCCCAATCTTACTATCGTAACGACTTCTGTCTTATTGCCTCGTCCCATGCCTATTCACTTTCAATATACTGCTTTGGGAGACTTGGTAGTAAGCTTTGAAAAATCAATTTTCGAAAATGAAAGAAAAGAAAAGAATACTGACCGCAAATGACAAAAGAAGAGAAAAACTTTTCCGAACTCAAAAATAGGAAAACTTATCTGAATGTGTGCCTGATCCAATGTTATGCCGCGCCTTTGAGATTAAACTACCCAATCTATTCATATCAATCACTTTCCGATGCCGCGTCCTGCTAGAGGTAAACGGATGTCCAAACCTTGTCTCATGCAGACATCTTGTAACCATCTCGTCCTGTCACCTCACAGTGCCCTTCAAAGGGTTTTCACTAATGAGATTCTCTCATTTCTCTCTATCTCCCGTCGCCTTGAGGTGCCCGTAAAGGTTTTCACCGTAAGACTCTCTCATTTTACTTCTCTCAACTTCCTTCGCCTTAAGGTGCCCGCGAGGGTTTTCACCGTTAAGACTCTCTCATTTATGCTTTCTTTCCCCGCGGCGGGGTATCACCCCTGAGATTCCTTCTAGAGCGTTATCCCCTTTCGGCTTGTGCATCCTGGATTCAATCGAGGGTCGGGATGTCACTCTTGGCTTTCATTCACATGACTTGGCACTTCTCAAATACTAATCGAGAGGTCTTTCTGGTTCTTGATATGGTTTCTGCGCGTGAGGCTGAAGAAAGGGGTTTAGCCTCAACGGTTAGCTTATTACAACTTTTGGAATCCACACTATCTTTCCAACGAAACAATGACTTCTGCCCCAGTTTTGTTGCTTGGGGGATTTTTTGATTTTTATTTTATTATGACCGAGCCGCGTGGCGCCTACGTATCCTTCTTGAGGAATCAGGTCGAACGTAGTTCACTTTTTCTTGTATTACTTTTTTGTTTCTTTTTCTATTCTGTTACACATCTTCCTTGATGATTCCGAAAGAGGGTATATGAAAGAATAATTAAGGCTCAAATGGGGAAACAAAGGTTAAAGTGTTTGGGTAGTAGAAAAATTGCCTCTCTCATTTCATTCTCCGAAAAATGCCAAATACACACAAACGAAACCAAACGTTGACAAATGCATTAAAGAATTACACATAATATCTCTTGACTGCATCCGAATTGATAGCCATATCGGTGCATCTTCCCTCAACATCCGTCAGACATAGAGCGCCGTTGGATAATACTCTAGTCACCACAAATGGTCCCTGCCAATTTGGAGCGAACTTGCCTTTCGCTTCGGCCTGATGGGGTAGAACTCTCTTCAGCACATGCTGTCCCACTTCAAATCTCCCGGGACGTACCTTCTTGTTATATGCTCTCGCCATTCTCTTTTGATACAATTGGCCGTGACATACTGCTGTCAATCTCTTTTCATCGATCAAGCTCAATTGCTCTAATCGGGTTTTGACCCACTCGTCGTCATTAATCTCGGCTTCAGCGACAATTCGGAGGGATGGGATTTCAACTTCTGCTGGTATTACTGCTTCGGTCCCGTACACCAACAAGTAAGGAGTTGCACCTACCGAAGTCCGGACGGTAGTGCGATAACCCAACAGCGCAAATGGTAACTTTTCATGCCACTGCCTAGACCCTTCTACCATCTTCCTCAATATCTTCTTTATGTTCTTGTTCGCTGCCTCGACCGCACCATTTGCTTTTGGGCGATACGGTGTGGAATTTCGGTGTGTAATCTTGAACTGTTGACATACCTCTTTCATCAATCCACTGTTAAGATTTGCACCGTTATCCGTAATGATCATCTTTGGAATTCCAAACCTACAAATGATGTGGGAGTGTACGAAGTCCACCACCGCCTTCTTGGTCACTGATTTGAATGTTTTGGCCTCCACCCACTTGGTAAAATAATCAATCGTTACCGGAATGAACCTGTGACCATTGGAAGCCGCAGGCTCAATAGGTCCAATAACATCCATACCCCATGCGACAAACGGCCATGGTGCTGACATTGTATGCAACTCGGTTGGCGGAGAATGAATCAAATCTCCGTGTATCTGACACCGATGGCATCTTCGCACGAAACTTATACAATCACGCTCCATCGTGAGCCAGTAATATCCTGCTCGAAGAATCTTCTTCGCCAATACGTATCCGCTCATGTGTGGTCCGCAAACTCCCGAGTGTATATCCGTCATCACTGTTGTGGCTTGACTCGCATCTATACATCTCAACAATCCCAAATCTGGGGTTCTTTTGTACAGCACCCCTCCACTAAGGAAAAATCCGTTCGCCAACCGCCGAATAGCTCGCTTTTGATCTCCGGTTGCTTGCTCCGGGTATACTCCTAACCTGAGGTATTCCTTGACATCATGAAACCACGGCTCACCATCCACCTCTTCCTCTATCACATTACAATAAGCATGTTGATTCCGGACATGGATATGTAACGGATCGACACGAACCTTGTCCGGGTGATGTAGCATTGATGCTAAAGTAGCCAACGCATCGGCAACCTCATTATGCATCCTCGGGATGTGCCTGAATTCTACCGATCGAAAGCGTTTGGTCAAATCATGCAAACACTGACGATATGGGATAAGCTTTAGATCTCTGGTTTCCCATTCTCCCTGAATCTGATGTACCAGAAGGTCCGAGTCCCCCAAGACCAAGACGTCCCGTACATCCATGTCCACCGCTAATCGCAACCCCAAGATACATGCCTCGTACTCAGCCATATTATTGGTACAATGAAAACGCAGTTGAGCAGTAACAGGATAATGATGTCCTGTTTCAGATATGAGCACGGCCCCTACTCCGACTCCTTTTGCGTTCGCCGCTCCGTCGAAGAAGAGCTTCCACCCCGGATCCTTGGTTAGTTCTAACCCCTCAATTTGCAACACCTCCTCATCTGGAAAATACGTCCTCAAAGGTTCGTATTCGTCATCAACAGGATTTTCAGCTAAGTGATCGGCCAGGGCTTGAGCTTTCATAGCCGTCCTTGTCACGTATATGATGTCGAATTCCGTAAGTAATATTTGCCATTTTGCTAACCTCCCCGTAGGCATGGGTTTCTGGAAAATATACTTCAACGGATCCAAACGCGAAATGAGGTAAGTGGTGTAAGAAGACAAGTAGTGTTTCAGCTTTTGGGCTACCCAAGTCAAAGCGCAACATGTCTTTTCTAGATGAGTGTACTTGACCTCGTGGACTGTGAATTTTTTACTGAGGTAGTAAATGGCCCGTTCCTTCCTGCCAGTAAGATCATGCTGCCCCAGTACGCAACCGAACGAATTCTCCAAAACCGTCAGATAAAGAATCAGGGGTCTGCCCGGTTCAGGCGGAACTAGTACCGGTGGATTTGACAGATACCCTTTGATTTGGTCAAACGCTTCCTGACATTCTGTCGTCCATTCTATCGCAGCGTCTTTCTTCAATAGGCGGAATATGGGTTCACAGGTTGCCGTAAGCTGGGCAATAAACCTACTGATGTAATTCAACCTTCCCGACAGACTCATTACCTCTGTTTTATTCTTTGGCGGGGGTAACTCCTGAATGGACTTGATTTTGGATGGGTCCAACTCAATGCCCGTCGGCTGACGATGAATCCTAGCAACTTTCCTGATGGAACTCCGAATGCGCATTTGGCCGGATTGAGCTTGATGTCGTACCTTCGAAGTCTTTGAAAGAACTTCCCGAGGTCGGCAACATGGTCTTCTTGACGCCTAGATTTTATGATCACATCATCCACGTACACCTCAATTTCCTTGTGTATCATGTCATGGAATACCGTAGTCATTGCCCTCATATATGTTGCTCCTGCATTCTTCAAACCAAACGGCATCACTCGGTAGCAATAAGTTCCCCACGGTGTGATAAAAGCCGTCTTTTCTGCGTCCTCTTCATCCATCAAAATCGGATGATATCCCGCATAACAGTCCACAAAGGATCCGATTTCGCGTCCGGCGCAATTATCAATCAGGATATGGATATTGGGAAGCGGGAAATTATCCTTAGGGCTTGCCTTGTTGAGATTGCGATAGTCCACGCACACTCTGATCTTTCCGTCTTTCTTTGGCACCGGTACTACATTAGCCAACCATTCAGGGTATCGGGTGACGCGAATGACTTTCGCCTGCAACTGCTTGGTTACTTCCTCTTTGATCTTTACACTCATCTCCGTCTTGAATTTCCGCAATTTCTGCTTGACGGGAGGATATGCCGGATCAGTGGGTAATCTATGAACCACTAGATCAGTGCTGAGTCCGGGCATATCGTCGTACGACCATGCGAAAATGTCTTTAAACTCCATGAGTGTTTTGATCAACTCTTCCCTCAGATTGGGTTCAATATGGACACTTACGCGGGTTTCTTTGACGTCATCCGCATTCCCTAGATTAACGGCCTCAGTATCATTTAAATTCGGTTTGGGTTTTTCCTCGAAGTGACTTAATTCTTCACCGATTTCTTCTACGGCTTCATTATCGCCGTACTCTGACTCACTCTCGTCACTTCTTATTTCATGCGTTATTATTTCCAAACCCGATTGACTTTCTAGACTGGGTTGATTAATCTTTAAGCACGCCATATCATTAAGATCAGTTGCAAGAAGGCTGTTCAGAAAAGTAAAAGAAGGAAAATAAACAAAATTAGACACGAAGGGAATCAAACTTCATTAAATGGGAACTGTACAAGGGAAAACAAACTGCAAACTTAAATCAAAAATGAACTAAAAACAACGGGATTTTACTCCGGGGACAAAACCCCCAATACAAAATTTCGAAAGAAAAACGATCCAAGACAAACTACCAAGACTCCTTCCGGACAGGGAGAGGAGTAGCCTTCCAGTTATTCAGTTTTGCCTTTGGTCCCACAAACTGTATCTCGGCGTGACTGGATCCTTCACCATCCTCGAGCATACATACATCTGTGAATAGGTCCTCGAACTTCCCGAAGAACTCTTCGTCTGGCCTGATCGTAGGACCGGGAATCTTTGTCGTTGGATATCCTCTTGCTCCGGACCTGACGAAAGATTGGGAAAGGCGTGGAACAGGCTTCGGGAGCACCCATGTCTTCTGCTTACTCCTCTTTGCTCGCCGGATGTCCTCCGATGTTGGCTGGAATCCCAAGCCGAAGGTTCCCAAGTTTTCGACCACTGGATACCGGTTGTATGATTCCTTGCAGAGATGCACCTAGACCTTTGCCGGGTATGAAACCATGTCTCAACATTTCATGCGCCACCATGACGTCTGCAGTAATTGTCCTGTCATCGGGAATGCATTCCCCTTCTGGAACTCGGTTGGCGGACACCACATCGCAGACCTGATATACCCACGGCCCAACATCTTCTTCTGTTTCAACAAAGGGAATGATGGTGCCTGATTGTGGATCGTTTTCTTCATGGACGACGATCTCCTGTTGGTCCCACTCGAACTTGACGAGTTGGTGCAAGCTGGATGGAACTGCTCTTGCGGCATGGATCCATGGTCGCCCTATCAGGAGGTTATGTGACACCACCATGTCCAGCACCTGGAATTCCATAGTGAACTCCACCGGCCCAATTGTCAAGATTAGCACTATGTCACCAACCGACGCTTTGCCTCCTCCGTCAAACCCTCGAACACATACGCCGTTCTTGCGTACCCTGCCGATGTCTACTTTTAATTTGCCCAGTGTAGAGAGAGGACAAATGTTAGCACTGGACCCATTATCGACAAGGACTTTGGTAACCACCGCCTCTTCACACTTCACCGTAAGATATAAAGCCCTGTTATGCTCAGTGCCTTCCTCAGGCAACTCGTCATCGGCGAAGGTGATCCGATTTGCTTCGAAGATCCGATTGGTGATCTTCTCCAAATGGCTTACTGAGATTTTATCCGGTACATGTGCCTCATTCAGGACTTTCATCAATGCTTGCCGATGTTCTTCGGAATGTATCAGCAAGGATAGCAATGATATTTGCGCCGGAGTCTTCTTCAACTGCTCTAAGACAGAGTAGTCATGCAACTTCATCTTTTTCAAGAATTCTTCCGCTTCTTCATCAGTTACCGGCTTTTTCAATGCTGCCGGAGTGGTCTTCCTCAATTCCGCAGGGGCAAAACATCTCCCCGAGCGGGTCAACCCTTGGGCTTCACAAACTTCCTCTTTCACCTCCTTTCCTCTGTAGGTCGTTGTAATCCGAGCATAATTCCACGGGACAGCCCGGCTATCAGTTACTGGCAACTGCGTTGCCGGCTGGATGATGAAAGGATCCATTCGAACGCCTGCTACTGTCAAGATGGGCTTGATTGCTGCCCCTGGTACAACTATCTTGGCCGGCTTCACCAGTACTTCATTCACACTTTCCTTTCCTGCTTCTGACTCTCCTGGTATGTCCTTCTTGCAACTGGGCGACTCATCAAGGCTTGGCCCTTTTCTCGTTCCTGCCCCGCTAGACTTAATCATCATTACAGTCTGAGAGGCTTTCTCCTTTCCTTCCTCCGCCCGTACCAACTCGATCATATTGGTCTCATGATGAGTTGGAAGCGGGTTTTGGTTGATGTTGGGCTCTGTTGGAGTCCGGACCTCAATCCTGCGAGTGTCAATGAGCTCCTGGATGGCCGTCTTTAGCCTCCAACACTTTTCCGTATCGTGCCCCGGACATCCCGAGCAGTAGGCACAATTTACTGAATGGTCCAGGTTCTTCGGGAGGGGGTTTGGTAGCTTAGCTTCAACCGGATTTAGCAACCCTACTTGCTTCAACCGGTGGAACGGACTGGTGTAAGACTCTCCTAAGGGAGTGAAAGTCTTTGGCCTCGGCGCCCTGTCGCCCCCTGAATGCTTGGTTCGGACGGAAACTCGCGCCCGAGGGGTTTCTGTAAGCTCTTGGGGGTGGGTGATTATTTTGCGGGTTTGGTGCACGCCACGGTGCATGGACGGGAGGTGCAGAATAGGACTGTGCGTGGTGGACAGTAAAATGGGGATCAGGTGCGGGATAGTAATGTTGCGGGTGGTTATATGGGTTGTGGGAGTAATTTTGGTGGTGAGGTTGGGGTGGGCTATATTGGGGTGCGGGGCCTCTATTTCTGAACCATGCCCCGGACTCGACGGCCGCAACTTCCTCTCTCCTCTTTTTCCCAGTACTCCTCCAGTACCACTTTGGATAGCCTGAGTGGTGGCTTTCAGTGCTGAGTAACTCATGATCTTGTTGGCCTTCAAACCTTCCTCGATCATACCCCCATTTTTATCACCTCAGTGAATGATTTGCCTACGGACGTTACCAGGATGTCCGAAGTAGGTGGGCTCTAATGTCTGCAAGAAGTAGTCCACCATCTCGCTCTCTCTCATCGGTGGATCTACCCTGGCCGCCTGTTCCCTCCAACGGAAACCAAATTCCCTGAAGCTTTCAGCGGGCTTCTTCTCTAATTTTAACAATGATAGGCGGTCGGGGATTATCTCAAGATTGTATTGGAACTGGCCGATAAAAGCTTGAGCCAAATCATCCCACGTAAACCATCTACTGGGATCCTGTCTAGTGTACCACTCCAGCGCAGATCCTCCCAGACTCTGGCCGAAGTAAGCTATCAGGAGCTCGTCCCGTCCTCCGGCCCCTCTCATTTTACTGCAAAACCCTCGCAGGTGGGCCACCGGGTCACCATGCCCCTCGTATAGGTCGAATTTGGGCATTTTAAACCCTGCTGGCAACTGGACGTCCGGAAATGGACACAGATCCTTATAGGCGACGCTGACCTGGTTGCCCAAACCGTGCATGTTCTTGAAGGACTGCTCCAGGCTTTTAACTTTTCTGACAACTTCCTCGTGTTCCGAACTTTGGAAGTGCTTTTCCGGTTCTGGCCGGATTATCCCAGTGAGGTGTATGTGATTGTGGTTCAGGAGCCCTGAAAGTAGGCTCTGGAGGATAGTAAGAGTTGTCATGGATCCGAACATATGGCTCGCTGGCCGGCCTTTGCAGAGGAGCAGGTGGAGGTGCCACAAAAATAGGGGTGGCTGGAGGAGGATTTGGTTTGGTTGGTGGAATGTGGGTGGCATATAGATTTTCCCCCTGAAAGTACGGACAGATCGGGGCGCTTGTCGAAGGATCGACGGGCGGATGTTCCGGAGCTGAGGCGAGAGTAGGGCGGTTTGGTGAAGACTGTTCCCTGGCCCAGGCCAGGTGCATCTCTGTTATCCGTTGTTTTAACCGGTCTACCTCTTCTTTCATGATTTGTAGCTCGGATTTTTCTTCCTCGAGACTCTTGCCAGAACTCGACATGCTTACTGTAACTGGTCCTTTGGATCTAGTACGGTAGTGATGGCTGGCCAGTATATTCTGTCAAACCAACTGCTAAACTTTCTGGAATTGCAACAAACTTGTTAGTTCACCGAGCTTGACAGATATGTTATAGCACGTTGGATGCAATGCGCCTAACCAAATAACCCTTTCTACATGTACTCTTAACATGCGTCATTCCGACCCTTTTTTCTTTTTCTTTTTCTTTTTCTTCTTTCTTTTTTTTTTCTTTTTCGACTATCTTTGCAAGCCTTATTGTTATTTAACCTATGGATTCCTTTCTTTTTAGTGGTGGTCGAATCTTATGTGGATTGCTTACGTATCACGACCCCGCGTGAATCAGACCGAGCGTAGTTCTGGTAACAAGATTGTGGCAAAATTCAGTAACTTTTATATCAAATAAAATCGTGCAGTTACAAAAACACGTCTTACAATAATCAGCAAAAACAAAAGAAAATGCTTGACTTGGGAAAGTAAAGATAAAAATGCCAACTGGCTTGACTCATCATTTCAAATACATTTTCAATCAAAAATCTAATGCCCTAAAACTCCTGGGGGCCCGCGAGGCATCATTCGGCCTTGCCGCGGGCCTTGGTGTGAGGTCCTTGTGCAATTCCCTCAACTCTTCCATGATCCGATGAACATAACCCATAATTGAAGCGAAAAGGTCGGCGCGGGGCATTCGTTCACAAGCTAGGCACTTCATGGTGACATAGTGCCCGATTTCTCCAACTCTGTCCTTGATCATGTCCCTTTCTCCGAGTAGCCGCTCTATCTGCTGGTTTTTCGTCCCCAATCTTCGAGCATTGTTGGTGACTTGGTCTAGGAGCCTATCCACTTGTCCTTGCAGTCGGGCCATCAAATTGTGGCAACGGTCGAGGTCCGTTCTGGCATCTTGGGCTTGCTTGAAAACCCGCTCCCTGAGGACAACATTTGCTTCCCTCAGACTAGTGATGATCTCGGTGTAATCTTCTTCCACCCGTTTTAGGTGAAGTGCATGTTGATGTGCCTCCTTTCTCCAGCTAGCCCGGATCCTCGTTGTCTGGGCTTTTGACTCGTCCAATTCTCTTTGGATATCGGTGACTTGACTTTTCAGACCCTTTATCAATTTTTCGTCGGCCCGACTCCTCAACTGTCTGTCAGCATCTCTTTTCATTTGTTGGATTTGAGCTCTCAAGAAGTCATTTTCTTGTGCCAACTTCTTTTTGTCTCCTTCGTCGGTGGCAGCTTGCATGTTCTTCTCGAATTGGAGGTCCCGGACTTGCTGTTCTATCCTGCCAATCTTCGTCCTGTACCCCTCCTCCTTTGCTAACCAATCCCATTGTTCCCGTGAATCTTCCGTGAATTGTTGGACATGGGCTCTTTTAGAACATTTCCGACGAATCTGAAATCTTTTCCCGAACCACACGTTGTACTTTGGGTCCACCTCTCCCTTAGATAGTTCCCGGACCATGGTTTTAGGCTCAAGGAACCGACATTCGTGCCACAGCTTTCTAATCTTCTCTTCGGGGAATACGACTCCTGGGCTCAACTCAATGGCGTACTTCCTCGGGTCTTGATCGGTAGGAATAACCTGAAACCTTCCTAGTTGACGTAATACACGATGAGGGACATATGGTTGGACACGGCGGATCCCCATCAGAAGGATATAACACTCCTCGGCTGCCATATATATTACTTCAGTATCGGGTAACCACCCGAACGCCCATTCAATCTGATCGGCTTCTATTGAGCTCAGTCGTGCAAGCCATGCCTCGATGCCTTCAGGGAATACAGCACCCATCATCCGTTCTTCAAAACCCCTGATACAGTTTTTTCCGGTCAACCCGTGATTCATGTATTGTGTTCGGTGATGGAGGTGTTCTTGCATCCATAATTGGAGTAACAGATTGCAACCTTGGAAGAAATTACCCCCTTCCCGGCATACAGTCAAGGCTCGATAGATTTCGGACAAAACCAAAGGGGCCACCGTGCTGGTAGCCTTTTTGATTGCAACATCGGCTATTCCTACCGGACTTATCTCTATTTTCTTATCTTCGCGCGGACAAATCACAATCCCCAAGAATGTCGTTATGAATGCTAGAATTCGTCTGGCCTCCCACTTGGTTCTATTCCCTGCGTGAGTCAGTCCGAGGTTTGACTCTTCAAAACCCCGAGGAGTGCCGTACCGTTGATATAAGAATTGAAGATCGCAACATCCCTTCAGCAGATCATCATTTTTCACCTTCCGACTAATGCTCAGCAAATCCAGAAACCCATGTGGAGACACCGGTCTTGGTGAGAGCAGGTATTGCCCTCTTAATTTCCCATTTAATCCTGCATAGCCCGCAATTTCCTCTAATGTGGGCGTCAGTTCAAAGTCAACGAAACGGAACACATTGCGGGTCGGATCCCAGAAAGATACCAGTGCCTTGATGATGTCTTCCCTTGGCTCGATATTCAACAGATCAACCAAACCTCCCAAAATTCTCCCTACTACCTTTTTGCTATTGTCTTCCAAATTGTTCCACCATATACGGAGCGGCTGAGGGACCTCACTAAAGATTGAAAATGATTTATTCTGATTCATGCTCATCCTGCACATTTATTAAAGTGATTTAAATAAAAAAAACAACTTTGTTTTGCCAAAAATAAAAAAATCAGTTTTGAATCACGGCCTTTCAACGTCTCGGGGACGAAGGCTTTTAAGGCCGTGGGGTAAATTGATCGAAATCAAAATTGACCCAAAGGTGGCCGTTTATACGAAATTAGCCTTCCGGCGTCCCTTTCGGGAACATTCGGCTATTTTTAAAAACAGTGTCACCGACTTATTTAGTACAAAAGTTAGTTTTGATTTTTCGGCCATTTTTCAAAAGGTGAAGTTGGACCCGATGGAGGTTGCCTACGTATCTCACATCCAATGAGAATCAAACCCACGTAGTTCGGTTTTGACGAAACAAACGACATTATTTATTTATTCATTTTACTAAAGGAAGACAAGTAAGCTATTTCTATCTTAAGAACAAAACATATTTTCCTTTCCTTTTTCTTTTTTTTTTTTTTTTTTTTTTTTTTTTTTTAAAGCCGGTCAGCATGCAAGTCTATAACATATAAATGCGCAAGACAAACAGGATGCAGCAGGATAGTCTGTTCATTTCAGGTCACCTGTCCTAGACGGACCCAACCCCTGTGTTGAGTCCCCTAAGCCAAATGCGACATGATGCAAATAAACGTTTCCTACTAGGGATCCGGCATGAAGCTTTGTTATTCTAGGTTTAAAAACCTGGGTTTATCTGTTCTAGACTTGGCTTACCCGAGCGGACAGCTCGAGCCGAGGAGGAGGCAACAACCCGGGAATACAGAAGCTTCACCGGTTTTGCAACTTATCCAAACCTCGTTCTAAAATGGGAATCAGACACTATACAGAAAAGAAGTCACACGAAGTGCACCCTTCTTCATGATTTAGAAGACTCAGAGAGGAGATTGGTTCCGGCACAATTTATATGTACAGTTCACAAAATATCAAAGAAGTAAAAACAACATTTTGCACATTGATGCCAACATGTAAAAGAATCAGATAATAATAAAATATGCCAAATACAACAGTTATTCCGAGCTCGAATTCTAAAGATGTCCCCAGCAGAGTCGCCAGAGCTGTCACACCTCTTTTTACCGCACCCGCGAGGATGCAAAGAGTTTTTCCAATTAAAGGACAATCGAGATGGGATTTATTTAATTATTTCAGAGTCGCCACTTGGGAGATTTATGGTGTCCCAAGTCACCGGTTAAATCCCGAATCGAGGAAAAGAATGACTCTATTTAACAGTCCGCGAACCGGAAATCCGGATAAGGAATTCTATTAACCCGGGAGAAGGTATTAGGCATTCCCGAATTCCGTGGTTCTAGCACGGTCGCTCAACTGTCGTGTTTGGCTTATCTATCTGCTTTTTACAATTATGTACTTAATGCAAGTTAATATCCCTCTACCGCTTTTATTATTGGTTATGATTTACGAAAGAGAAAGTTGCTTAAAAAATATACTTTCGAATCACGTCACATGAAATGCACCCGGATTCTCGACATATTCTTATTCAACATTTCGGGGTTTGGATTTGGGTCGCATGAAATGCACACCCGTATTTAAGAAGGTAGGACTAAAATATGCGCCCGGAGCGATTACTTATTTACACTGTCGAGGAAGACGTGATATTTGCTAAGAAACGACACATCTCGAAATCTAAGTATTTTATATGTACATTTATAAAGGCCTTGCGATTAGTGTAACTACTGGGCGAGGCACCCCTTTAATTCAAACCTAAAGCGAACTACATCCCACTATATTTTTACTTAGGAGTTGATTCCAAATTATTTAAAACTTGCTACGAACCACACCACATGAAATGCGCCTGTGGTTCCTGACATGCTTTATTTGCTCTTGCCCGAAATTGGGGTCGGGTCACATGAAATGCACCCCCGACTCCTTTAATCTAATTACGCCATTCCGTTGAGTAATAACTCCCTAGCTAATCTTGCTTTTAACATAAGATCTAACATTTAACAGATTTGGAGATTACACACATGAGTAGAGAAGATTGAACAGAGATACAACAGACTAATTCGGGTTTACGCGCATATCTAATGATAGTGTATCTTTGGTCTAGCTACATTTTCCATAACAAAACTAGCAATACCAACTTAATTAAAGAATAACAGAACGTAACCAAATATAAGAACTTTGGACGACTACATGATTCAATAGACTTTAAGCATAAGCTTCAAACTTCATTCTTTTCGAACCAAGGAATTACAATAACAGAGATGTGTACCTGGAATGCGGAAGAACAAAGAAGAGTGAGCAATGGCAATGCAGCAACAGTAACAGGAGCAACAACAATAGACCAGTAGCAACCACAGTAAACCAAGCGACAGTAAACACCACAACAACAATGATAGACCAGCAGCAAACTTAATAGACACACAGCAACAACTCAACACCCAAACAACCAGTGAACCAGCTACAACCCAACAAACCAACAGTGATCGAACTCTACCAATCAATGAATCAGTGACTAAACTTGAACCAAACAGCAATCAAACAGTATCCAAACCAATGGAACAGTAACCCAGGATATTTGTATCTGTGTGTATTTCTACCTCTGCTTCTCCTAATGTATGTTACTTCCTTCTAGCTCACCCAAAACCAGTCTCAACAGTAATGGCCAAACAAAATCCCAACAGTAACTAGTAGACCAGCAATCCAATGGCAGTTACAACCAAGTGGCACAGCAACAACAACAACACAAGAACAAAAGCGACCAGTGTATACCAACAGCAACAACAACAACAGAAGAACAACAGCTACAACAACAACACAAGAAACAACAGCTACCAATGAACCAAGCAGCAACAATCACTCAACACAGCAGCAGCATACACTCAACACAGACAACCACAACACAATAACCACACACGACCAATAATATACCAGCAGCAACACAAGAGCTACCACAACCCACAAGCAGGGAACCAGTGGTCTTTCTCACAAATAGCAATCAAACAGTCACCAAAACTCCAATGAAACAGTGGCCAGGATCTATGTGAATGGCTATATGCTTTTCAATCTTTCTCTATGTGTTTTCGAAATGTGTCTTTTGCTGTGTGTGTCTCCCTCTTTCAATCTCCAGGTTTTTCTTTTTAGCTATGACTGTTTTTCTCCCCCCTCTATGACTCTCCAGTGTTCTATACTTATAGTTGCAAACAAATGAAACTCCAAGATACAATAATCAGAAAGCCAATTCTGCCCATCCTCCTCTCTGTCTAACCCATCAAACTCCCTGCATTCTCCACTATCTAGTGTCCAATGTATGGACTATAACCATTAAATACACTGGTGGCAGGACACTAGTGGGCTGCCCTGCTGCACAGCAGGTTCCACTAGTCCCTTGTATGGGTATGTGATTAAATAACTATCCTTAATCAAATTATGACAACTGCATCTAACTAACTCCTAATCCAGAATTGAACACACAACCAAAGCCTAGACTTGCATTGCCTACGGGCATACCAGAACATGAACAATCATACAAACAAACATAATTTGTTGACGACGTTAAATAAACTAACTATACGAAGCTATTGCAACATTGAACTTAAACAAGAATTGGTAAAAGAATGGGAATCGACCAAATAAAAGGTCTGTTGAGAAGGGTAGAAGAATGCTAAGAATTTTCTGAAACTAAACACAACCACATACACGGATTACAAACAACAAACGTAAGGAACACGAATTACCTCAAAAGAAATCTGCCGAACCAAGCTTCGAACTATGGTTTGGAACTATTGAAGCCAAACGGGCTTTAATCGAGATGTTCTCGATTGAGAACACCTAGACTAAAGTCCCTTGGACTTCAATTACGACTAATTTGGCTCGAATTTGGCTTTTTCGAAAACTAGGGTTCTTTGGACTCGATTTTAGGGCTTTTATGATTCGGGCAAGATTTGAGGTAAACCCAAGCCGGCGGGGGTATGAGGGAGGCCATGGGAGGGTTTGGGGTGAGTTTGGGGTGATTTGGCATTGGTTCGAGTTTGACTCGAATCTTCAAATGAAGATTCGAGGAGCTCCGGAGTGATTCGAGGTAAACGAAGGCTGGGTTCGTAATGGGGGAGGTGAGGGGAAGATTTTGGTATTAGTTTGGTGGCCATTGGCCTACCGGAACCGCCGTGAGGCGATTTCCGGCAGGCGGTGTGCGGCGGAGGCACGGCGAGGTTAAAGAGACCTGGTCTCTGAAGATGGGAGACGGTTGAGGGGGGGTCTGAAAGGGGGGGCGGGGTGCGTTTATGAGGTTTATATATGACTTAAAAGGTTAAATCCCGATCGTTGGATCAAACTTGATCAACGACCAGGATCTCTTCCCATAACCAAACGGTGTCGTTCGGTTAAGCCTCAACCTGAATGTATATTGGAATTAAAAGATTAATCTGGGCCGTTGGATAATAAAATCCAACGGTCCAGATCAAGCGTTACATTCTGATGCTGGGCGGGTATTGGGCTGGAGCGTGTGGGCTGGACGGGTGAGGGTTTGGGCCAATTTTTGGACTAAAATATGGCCCGAGTCTACTCTTCATGATGCATTATATGTATATGTGTGTATATATATATATATATATATATATATATATATATATATATATATATATATATATATATATATATATATATATATATATATATATATATATATATACATATATATATATACTAACCTATAACACGACTATTTTTTACTACAATTATCCCTCATAATTACATATCACTTGAATGTAAACCGTATAATTTGATATTGAACACTAAAAAATGCAAAGCCTAATGTATATTTTTGTATTTTATTAGTTTAAATAAATAAACATGCACACAAAAAGATAAAATAACACAAAATCACAAAAATCATGCCCAACACGAAACTATTTTTTTTTATTTTGAATTTTCTGGGAGTACTTCTCAGGTAAGGCAAAAATCACGTGCTCACACCTTTTTATCCTACTGATTTTTTTGCGTATATGCAGAAATTTTTGCTAAACCGTGAGTGAGAAGGAGGATAGATATAATGTATAAGGAGAGAAAGAGGGGAAAGAAAAAGATATGTAGGTTAGAGAGAGGAGAGAGAGAGAGAATAAATAGGAAGTAGATTATTCAAATATTGGCTATAAAATGCCAATTTTTTGGAGGTTGTGTGACGACCCGACCCGTCGTCTCATGAGTTACCACTCTGTTTTTCTCATTTTCCGCTTCTTTATACTTCATTATCTGTGTATTATGTGTTCGAGTTGGTTTGGAGTGGTTTTGGTAGGAAATAAGACACTTAGTCTCTTAAAAAAAGGCTTGGTTTGAAAAAAATAACCGGATATTGACTTATGTGTTAGAGGGCTCGGATGCGGATTTTGATGGTTTGATTTGCTTCGGGGGATGATTTGTGACTTATGAGTGTGATCGGAAGTGGTTTTTTTAGGTCCGGGATAGAATTAGGCTTGAATTGGCGAAGTTAGTATTTTGATGAAATCGACAGGTAAAATTTTGATCCGAGGGTCAGAATGGAATTTTGAGAGTTGCTATAGCTTGGAATGTGTGAGTAAAATATCAGGTCATTCGCAGGTAATTTGGTTGGGTTTTTTATCAAATGCATGTTTCAAAAGTTTTAGAAGAACTTAGGCTTGAATTCGATGTAATTTGATAGTTTTGGTGTTATTTGATGTGTTTTGGTAATTGGAACAAGTTTGGATAATGTTTTATAATGTATTGATACTTTTGGTTGTGGTCTCGGGGGCCTCAGCGTGATTTTGAATGGCTAACAGGGAGTTTGGAATTGAAAAAGATAGCATAAAATGCAGCAGTAGGTGGAGGCAATATTTGGCCTTCGCGATCATTGGTGATCCCTCGCGCTCGCATTGAAGGATTTTTGGCAAGCCTATTTTTGTTCTTGGCATTCGCAATAGTGGGTCCGTGAACGTGGAAGGAAATTTTTGGTGCTTCGTGTTCGCAGTGTGGAGTCCGCGTTCGCATAATTAAGTTGAGGTCCAACAAAGTTATTCATTGTGTTCGCGTATATGGTGTCGTGTTCGCGTAGGTTCAGGGGCCAACGCATCGCGTTCATGAGAGTGTAGACACGCTCGCAAAGGGTTATTTTGGTCAAGGTAAGTTTTGTTCATCGGGAACGCGAGGGTTTGACCGCGTTCGCATAGAAGAAAATTATAGCTGGGCAGACGGGTTTCTAAAATATTTCATCCGCGAGCCTAGCTAAGTCATTTTTCTATCATTTTCGAGTATTTTGAGAGCTCTTTGGGAGCAATTGAAGAGAGATTCGAAGATGATTGATTGTAGGTAAGTTCTATGAGCCAAAATCGTGATTATATTGTGAAATTAACCTAGAAATTTATGGAAATTTAACTAAAAATGTAAGAACTAGGGCTTGGGTTTTGAGATTTTTTAAAGAGGAATTTGAAGGGCCATTTGAGGTCGGATTTGAGAGTTTTTGGTATGTATAGACTCGTGGCGAGATAAGGAACCCGATGATGTAAAGATTTCTAAGTTTCGAGAAGTGGGCTCGGGGCTCGATTTTGCTAATTTCAGGATTTTTGATATTTCGATTGTTTTCGATTGGGTTTTGTTCTTTTAATATATTGTGATTCTCACACCTCCTTTTTCTGAATAGCTTTATACGGTTTTTACTACATCCCGGGAACGGATATAGTAAAGAAAGGAGATTTTTCAATTTAAGGACAATCGAAACGGGATTCATTTTTATTTAAGATTCAGAGTCGCCACTTGAGAGATTTATGGTGTCCTAAGTCACCAGTTTGAATCCCGAATTTAGGAAAAGTTTGACTTTGTTTAACAGTCGCGAACCAAAAATATGGGTAAGGAATTCTGTTAACCTAGGAGAAGGTGTTAGGCACTCCCGAGTTCCATGGTTCTAGCACGGTCGCTCAACTATTATATTTGGCTAAAATTTGATCTTTATACATGTTACCCTACTTGTGCAATTTTAAAATTAATTACCGCTTTTGTCAATTATTTTATTTGAGAAAGTGAACATCATTTAAGAACATGTTTTCGGATCACGTCACATGAAATGCTCCCGGATCCTCAACACATTCCTATTTGACATTTTTGGATTTGGATTTGGGTTGCATGAAATGCACACCCGTATTAGGAAGGTATGATTTATTAAAAATCACGCCTAAAGCGGCTAACGTATTATATCTTTTAGGAAGGCCGTGAAATTCGCAAAACGGCCTATCCCGAATATTAAGTATTTTAGTAAGTAATTAATGAGTGCCCCGCCATTGTGTATTTTTATTTTGGCGAGGCTTGTCTTATTTTATTTATTAAAGGCCAAGCCTAAAGCAACTATATTTTTCTATTTTTTGTTTTGTCTCTAAAGGTTAATTAATCCACAAATATAAATTCGAATCTCAAATTCAAGTCCGGATTCAAACAAAAGGATAAAACTTTTTAGCTTGAACCCGCTACCTAATTCAAAACCCGACTTTATATTTATGGTTTAATTTTCCTGCTCCTAATATTTATTTATTTTTAAAATTTTATATTTGGGCCTTGCTTTTTACTCATATTTCAACAAGGCCTTTGGGCCTGAATTATTATTCCAAGAATTATGTAAGCAAAGCAACCATTTCAATCCAAACAGCCTTAATTTCGGTATTAAATAGTGGGCAAATTGGACATCAAAACAATACAAGTACATGAATACGCACTAAAGTAGGCCTACTCGTTTTAACTCCTAAAGAATTGAGATATCATAGAGTCAATGCATAACCTAGCAATAAAATTCAACACTTTATTTTCGATGATTACTACTATCCTTAACACGTTTCAGGAGAATAACTAAGCTATCCTGATTTTAATAATGAATCAATTTATTCAAGTTTGCAATTTTGAGGCTAATGTTATCCTTTTTAATTATTACGCCCTCAAACATGCTTATGAATTTGCTAGTATGATAGCAACTACAATCAAATGGCCTATTAACTTCTACTACTGTCTAGAATTATCAAAAGCTACTTTATTATGACATTATTTACGGCACATGCTAGTCATCAACTTGATTTATGCATTAATTTTGGCTTAACTACAAAATTCAAATTAAACTAACAGAACCTGGCTAAACTCAGCAAGTAATAACAGTATTGAATCTAAAAAAAACTAATTAACTACGGATTGCAGTCCACATTTCATCACTACAATTAGAAAAGATCTAAATCAAGTATTAATAGCAGTGAAACTAATTTCCTAAATCCTAACAGTGCTATATGACTCAACCACAAATATGCATTCATTATTGTTTTACACCACAAAAACAAATGGTATTCTATTATGTCAAAAAAAATAAATAATCTAATGCCAAATAATCGTACAGTCCAGTCCAATTTTACAAAACAAGACAAGTAGACAACTAGCAATCTATAAAACAATAACGAATGAACTACTTTAATACATAATCAGGAAAAAAAAATGAATTGTACTTTTAAGCTTCAAATCTTCCATGTATTTAAACTCATATCTTCAGCTTATAACTACTGAAATTATAGAAGTGTACCTGAGTAAAGAAAAATATGAGAAGGAAAAGAGTCAGTTATCTTGAACAGCAACAGCAACAAAAACAGGATTTAAAATCCAATCACAGCCTCAAAATTCCCCAGGAATAAGCCACAGTAAGAGATGTAAACACAAGAACACACACTCGTACAGTTTAATGCAATTTCACAAAGTTTCAATTACTGAAACTGAATAAACTTGATGCACAACCTTCAAATCGATCAATAACACCGTATCACTTTGGATTTTTCTACTAGCTCTAATGTTTTTGAGTTTTGCAATTCGGAATTTCAAAAATTGGATCTAAGAATGAAAAATTACTTGGGGAATAATTTTCAGATTTCAAAACTTGTAAAATAAGGCATATCAATGCCTATTTATAGAATTAGAATTGGAGGGAACTTCAAACTTAGTCCATCTTTTATTTAAGTTCTACCCTTATTTTTTAAGATTTATACTACTAGAACCTTCTAATCTAGTGTAATTCCCTATCTACCCTCACTTCTCTTCAAAATCTACCTAATCACCCTTTTTCTATACCTAAAATACCCTCCTTCATTTTGTTAATTACTACTAACCCTTTTTATGTACCCAAAATAACCCTGAGACTTAGTTGAATGTACTAATTAAACCTACATGCCATTTACCCTTTTACCCCTGAACTGCCGGTATTTTAACTTTTCAACTATAAAACCTTTTTAGTCAATTAATCAGATATTAACAAAATCTAATTAACTACCAATTCTAATTATTAAATTTAATCATAAATCATGCAAAACTAATTAACTAACAATTAGAAACTCAATAGCTATAACCAAAATATGCTAATTATTAATCCAAAATTACCTAATTAGTTATCAAAATTAACAATAATATGACTATCAATTGTCAAAATTAATTAACAGAAACTTATGAAAAATTATAAATTTATAAGATATTATGAACTCAACAGATATTCCAACAAAAAGGGACGAAATTCAATTAATGGTAAAATAAACGGAAGATAAGCTTAGAACAAAAGGGTGCAATAAATCAAACAAGTACATGCATGAAAGAGACAGAAATAAAAATATAAAAAAAGGAATAGACTTAGGTCAGTGTAGTTCAGGAGTGTTTGGTAGCTGGGACTACTGAAAGCTGTAATTTCACTATTATTGTTGTTGTTACTGCTTGCTGACCCCCTTATTACACCATGTAAAGATAAAAAGAAGCTAGTCTAAACTGTGCTCTATGAGTTACAAGAAATCCTATCTATGCCTTAAAACTTACTCTTGTGTTGCCTTGGCGATGTTTTGAAATATGTGTCCATTCTTCTGGTGGACTCCTACTTGCGACTGCTTAAAAAGATATTCCCTTGTTCTTCAGGCGGGCTCCTGCTTGCTATGCTTGAGAATGTATTCCCTTGTTCTCTAGGTGGGCTCCTGCTTGTGTTTGTTTTGCGAAAGTATTCCCTTGTTCTCCATGTGGGATCCTTCTTACGACAAAATAGACAACCAAAGAAAATTTCCTGCCTCAGTATGGTGACTGGGCATATCATGTTATCAGATATCAAAATTAAAAGCTAGAATTTAAATTGTACTTCCCTTATGTTCCAGGTGGGTGCCTTCTTGTTGTATTAGAAACGATATTTCCTTTGTTCTTCAGGTGGGCTCCTGCTTACAACTACTTGAAAAAATATTCCCTTTATTCTTCAGGTGGGCTCCTACTCGCTGTCTTTGAAAAAAATATTTTCTTGTTCTTCAGGTGGCCTCCTGGTTGCTGAATTTCAAAAATATTCCCTTTGTTCTTCAGGTGGGCTGCTGCTTGCTGAATTTGAAAAGATATTCCCTTGTTCTTCAGGTGGGCTTCTGCTTGCAGAATTTGAAAAATATTCTCTTTGTTCTTCAGGTGGGCTCTTGCTTGCTGAATTTGAAAAGATATTCCCTAATTCTTCGGGTGGGGTCTTGCTTGCTGAACTCGAAAAATATTCCCTTTGTGCTTCAGGTGGGCTCCTGCTTACAACAATCATACAAAACGAGGAAAATTTTCTGCCCCAATTTGATAACTGTACGCGTTGTGTTACTGAATGTTAATTTGAAGGATAAGAGTTGCATTATACTTCCCTGGTTCTTTAGGTGGGTGTCTGGCTGATGCGCTTGGAATGTATTTCCTTGTTATCCATGTAGGCTCCTGCTTGCTAACTTTGGAAAGTATTCCCTTGTTCTCCAGGTTGGCGTCTGCTGCTGAATTTAAAAAATATTCCCTTGTTCTCCAGGTGGGCTCCTGCTTTCAAAGAAAAATTCTTTCTGCCCATGTTTTAATCAAAGAAAGATTTGTTAATATAAAATGGTGGTTAGCTGCTGGCATTCTTGTTGTCTGTGCTCCCGCTTCTGACTTGCTTCTTTGGACTTGCTTTGATTTTCCATGAATTCCGTGCTAACTTTCAAGCTCTCTAATCCTGATGACCCAAATGTTTTACCTCGTGCTATTGTTTTGGTGTTTCTGTTCCATTTTTGTGACACTTTGCTTCTCTCTCCAATCATCTGATTACCCTTCTGATTGGATTTGCATTGGTCCTTCGTGTTTTACTTTCTTTTGATATGTCCCGCTCGTTGTACCATATAACTGAGAATCTGGTAGTTACTTTTGAATGAAACGTCTTATAGACAGACTTCAAGAAAAAAAATGAAATGCAATAACCTCGAAGATTTTAAGGATAGAAAGACTCCGAAAGGAGAAAGATGATAGGACTTATCTGAGTGGGAAAACTGATACCACTAATCATGCCATGCATTTTGAATTAACCAGCCTAGTTTGTCCAACCAATCAGCTATCAATTGCCACAGTTGTTGTTCCATACTTTCACAATCTGACTTTCACAAAAACCCAAACCTTGCTTGTTTTGCCGTGTTTCAAACACCTTTCAACAACATACTTTCTTCATTTGTCCAATTTGAAAACTCAATTTTTGCCCTATGGTACCCGTGAGGGGTTTTCACCAATAAGACTCTCTTATTTTTAATATCTCTCAACTCACGTCGCATTACGGTGCCCGTGAGGATTTTCACCAATAAGACTCTCTCATTTTTATTTCTCTCAACTGACATCGCCTTACGGTGCCCGTGAGGGTTTTCACCAATAAGACTCTCTCATTTTTATTTTTCTTAGCTCACGTCGCCTTACGGTGCCCGTGATATTTTTCACCAATAAGCCTCTCTCATTTCCAATTTCCTTTCTTCTGATACCATAGTGTTGTCCATAACATGAGTCACCTTACCTGCTTGTATTGACATTTCTTAAAATTGATCAGAAGGTCATTCTTTGGACCGTAATGTGGCTTTTGGATGGGTTTAGAAATAAAGGTATAAAGGCTCAAAATATTTCAACGTGGGTTCAAAAATTATAACTTTCGGAATCACATATCTCGCAACAACTATAACTTCTACCCCAGTTTCATTCTTGGGGATTCTTGGATTTTTCTTTTGTTGTGAATGAACCTCAGTGAGGCTGCCTACGTACCCTTTCGGAATCAAGTCAAACGTAGTTCAGATCAGAATATCGTTTCATTGTTGCAATGTTTCCTTCCTTCTATTCTTCTTCTTTCTCTTCTTCTTTTCTTTTTTTTTCTTATTTTCTTTTCTTTTTCTCCTTTTCTTTTTCTTTTTATTTCTTTTTCCTTTTCTTTTCTTTTCTTTTTCTCCTTTTATTTTTCTTTTTCTTTCTTTTTCTTTTCTTTTCTCCTTTCTTCTTCTTTTCTTTTCTCCTCTCTTCTTCTTTTCTTTTCTTGTTTGATCCTCGAATTTTGTTGTTGATTCCGAAAGAGGGATACAAAAGAAAATATAATAAGGCTAAAAGGGATAGCAAAGGATAAAGTGTTTGGATAGCAGAATAAAATGCCTTCATCATTTCAATCTCAAAATATGTCAAATACAATCAGATAAATAAAGACAAAGAAATCATACATAATATCTCTTGACTGCATTAGAATTGATAGTCATTTTTACATATTTTTCTTCCACATCTGTTAGATATAATGCACCGTTGGAAAACACTCGTGTTACAACAAATGGCCCCTACAAGTTATGAGCGAACTTTCCTTTTGCTTCAGCCCAATGAGGTAGGATACACCTCAAAACCAATTGTCCGGCTTCAAATTTTCGTGGACGCACTTTCTTTTTATAAGCTCTAGTCATTCTTTGTTGGTACAACTATCCATGACATATTGCTGCAAATCTCTTTTCATCAATTAAGTTCAGCTGTTCCAAACGAGCTTTGACCCACTCATCATCATCAATTTTCGCATCAGCAATAATTCGAAGGGAGGGTATTTCAACTTCTGCAGGTATCACTGCCTCCGTTCCATACACCAATGAATAAGGAGTCGCCCCTACCGAAGTGCAAACAGTAGTGCGATATCCTAGCAAGGCAAAGGGTAATTTCTCATGCCAGTACCTGGATCCTTCCACCAATTTTCGAAGTATTTTCTTGATATTCTTATTAGCTGCCTCAACTGCTCCATTCGCCTTAGGACGATATGGTGTGGAATTGCGGTGTGTAATTTTAAACTTCTGGCATGTTTCAACCATTAAATGACTATTGAGATTGGCACCGTTATCTGTGATAATCACTTTCAGAATTTCGAACCCGCAAATGATGTTTGCATGTACAAAATCAATCACTGCCTTCTTGGTTACTGATTTGACATTGTATAAATGACGAAAAAGAATTTAGAAATTTCCTATAAAAGAAAGAATTGCTTACTTGCGTCATTCTATTGAATTACAATCATGTTTATAAAAATTCACGATTTAATATATATTGGATGTAACATTGTTGGACCACTAGCAAGTGTAGAAGTCGACCTCTCGTCTCTACTTCTTCATGATTAGACGGGATACTCATTGGGTACACGTTATTTTCGTACTCATACTACACTTCTGTGCATTTTTATTGCACGTGCACATGCATCTCTGGTGACCTAGTGGGTGTTAGCAGCATGGTTGATACGGCAACTTAGGTGAGCTGCATTTCTCAAGACGACCCGTAGCCAGCAAATCTGTTTCAGATTATTGTATCTATTTACTACCCAATATTGCATTTCGTACAGTTGTTATATTACATTATTTTCATAGAAGTTAATCATGCACTTGTGACACCGAATTCTGGGATGTCTATGGGTTTATTGAGAAATTTTAAAGTTGTTCAGTAGTTCATTATTTATTCAGTGAAATTTACTATGTACTGTTTAAAAATAATAAAGAAGTGATTTCGAAAATATTTAAAATAAAAATTTAATTAAATATTTTGATTCACTTGCGTAACGGCGATGTGGCGCCATCACGACCCTTAGTGAATTTTAAATCGTGATATTAACTGATCTCAATCTTTTGTATTATTATCTCTTTAATAGTGTGATAGTAACGAAAATCTCCCTAAATTTAGTTTCTCTTTTGACTTGTGCTGGTTGTCTTTCCTTTGATTCTTTTGGGGGGTTAATAACATTTTAGGAAGTCCATAGACTAAAGTTAACAAGAAACAAAATCAAAGTGTGTGTTTGTATAGTTTGAGAAGATTTGAGAGGATTTATTAGCGCATGGTGTCTCTTGTATCCTTATTGATTTTGTACTATGCAACCAGTGGAAATAAATCCTTATTTCTTTATTTGATTTCACTGAATATTCAGTGCTGAGAAATGAAAGTACTCTTATCTTATGTATGAACAAACAAGGATTTAAGCTGTACACAGCTGTTATTTATATTGATGATGCATATATTAACGATACATATAACTTAAACTCTTGTTTTATTGAAAAATAGCGTTGAACCAACACAAGAAAAGGACCAATCTCTCATGTACTTTAAAGAGGAGTTGCTATTGTCGCAATCGCGAATAGGGTTAAACAAAAAGAAGCAAATGATTAATACTGCCTCACTTACTTTTAATATGAATGTTATTATCACGTTGATTGTTGATAGGGTTGAAATAGAGAAAACGTAGGCCATTGTTATAAACAGAAAATTCCAAGTTCCAACTGCTTCTAAGTCCACATAATGAAGACATTGTCTGTGCTATTAACTAGGCAATGTGAATTTTTAATGAAAATTTGACACTCTATAGAAAACTTTAGTATTCTATTTATTTTAATTTAATATCATTTTTGAATATTATATCATATAGATACCTTTTATTTTTTATAGTAAAATATTTAATTATAGTTACATCATACATTTAAGGCGTATATATGCTAAATAATATTTTGCTTTCTTCTTTTTAGTCTTTTCTCTCACATAATAACAGTATATCTGCTCTAACCAAGTTCTCTATCTCTCTCTTTTTGCATACGTTTTACTCTTTTCTCCCACAAACCCATGATTCATACTTCTACTCCTACCCAAATTCTCTAGGTCTCCGCCATTATCACTCTCATTTCTTTTCTCTCTCACAGTTTTAGCCGATACAAGTGCTTAGGATATGTTTAATTCTTAGATTTTGATGTCATTATTTTGTTTCTCTAATTTTTATACAGATTTTAGTTTGTTTCTGAAACAATAACCATTGACACAGATTTTAGTTTGATACGATTTCTTTAACCCCAAAGGGCATTTGCCAATTGAATCAAAGCTAAGGGCTTATGGAAGTTATGATGGTACTGCCAATGTATCAGAAGCAATGTCGAGACGAAAACATATTCAAGTGCCACTATATGAGTGAATCTCATCAGCATCAAATGGAATTTTTGGTCAAAACCCAAATCATATCGTCGGTGGCTGTTCGAATTTGAGAGCTTATTTCTCGAACACGTGAACGTAGCCACCACTTCAGTCATGTGGCTGCGATTGAGTATATTGCTAATCGCCGGAAATTAGGGTTTGTTATTGAACAAAGATGACGGATTTTGGGGCTGAACAACTTGATTTTTTGTTAATATATTTCAATGTATTTTCAACGTAGCACACTGTATTTTATTGTATTCATTGTCCGTTTTTTCATTGTAATTCAATGTATCTCGTTGTATTCCACGTATTTCATTGTATTCACTGTCTTTTTTCTCATTGTATTTCAATGTATCCCATTATATTCTATGTATTTTATTGTATTCACTGTTTCTCTATATGCCATGAATGTATTCATATATTTTTTTAATAATATAATTTATGAATTCAGATGTATTATATAATTTCTCTGAATATTGCTATATTTTGGGATATTTTTCGGTTGAGAATCTTTTTTATAACTTAAAATACAAATTTTGTGTGTTATATTTAAGTCTGTCGAGTTATATTATGAGTCTATTATGTTAATTGATTCACTTTCCATTTTAAAAATAGTGTAATCCCCTATTTCACACCGTGAATACAGCCGAATACAATAATTTGTCGAGTTGTAATCCCACATTTTACTCGATGAATACAGTCGAATACACTCGAATACAACAACTGATTAGCTGGACTTCCCTAATTCACGCATATTTTTGCTATTGTATTCTTGAATACAATAACTTAAATACATCTTATAACCATATAAAAGGTATCTATAATTCGTAATATAGCAAATGGTATCTATAGATGGTTAATTATTAAAAGATAGTGCATTATGAAAATTTCTCATTTTTAATTTACAACACTTGTGTCGTAAATAGTGGAACCCAACCGACTAAATTTCTATCCATCTGGTAAGGGCACATAAATTTAACCGTTCACTTTTAGTTGTTCAGTATTCTAAAAATATTTTTTTTTTACTTGTCACAGATAGCATATCAAGAGAAAAACAGTTTCTTTTTACCTTGTATACCCATTGTATTAATTGGGTATTAATTACTCATTTCAAATTATTTTTTCAAATTTATTAAAAATATGCATCAATTAATATGGGTGTCATGGTAAATTATGCAATTCATTTATTATTTTTTAAGGGAATGCAAAGTCCATAGTGGACAAGTAAAAGTGAAGGGAAGGAATAATAAGTTTTATAAAAATGATTAACTTACACAAGAATGAGAATTTAACCAGGTTTGCTTTAATTATTTACGAACTAATTAAGCAGCAAAAAAGACAAACATTTGATACAAGATAACAAAGATATGTAGTATAATATAACATTGAAAATGACCATATTACAAGCTTACAAAGAAAGAGCAAATAATATAGAAAAAGTATGGTTGATGCAGCTACAAACATTTGCATCAAAGACAAAAGTGTCTTATTGATCCTTTGATATCACAATAGAAATGCAAACTTCATAATAACCTAAATACAGATAATAATTTTCAACAGGTTTATGTTTCAACAGCTTTGGACTAGAGTTCGTGACTTACTTAACCATCACCATTCTATTGAACCTCAGCCGTTAGTTTGGCACTGTGTTCCGAATATCAGATGATTAAATTAAAAAAATAAAAAATTCACATCAATGTAAAGGTGGAGGGGGGGGGGGGGCGGGCTGCTTTCAGCAAAACAGTAAGCGCGCCGCTGCCTATGACATATGAACTCACGAACTTTAAATGCTGTTTTCAAACTTTCTTAAATTAGAAATTAATAGAGGTTGAATAAGTTTGCCCAAAATGCCAGTTGGAAGGGGCAGCATTTAAGAATGTTTTAGTGACACCGTCGGTTGTAGTGACTTTAAAAGACAAGGGTTGGCCATTGAGATATGCATTGGATTGCCAATTGGCCCCCCAATTTCTAGACATTGTCATCCAGTTTGTTTTTGAGCCTTTAATTTGAACAGATTGTACAGATCCAGCCCCTCCTACATTGCTTATCATCAATAGCTCGAAATAGTTCCTTCCATTTATTGTAAATCTAACTCCACCTTTTTTCACACAAGGAATCCTGTAAAAATAACCAAAATTTCTAAGTTAAAATGCAAAGTATTACATGGACAACCATTTGAATTCTTAAATTTATCGAAAATAACCGTTCTATCTTGTTGTAGGGGCACAATCTGCATACATACTACCTCGCCATACTCACTTATAAGTCTGAATTTGTTATTGTTGTAATTTGAACAGACTGACGGGTATGAAAGGTTAGGTTGAACTAAATTTAGTGGGCATTTGGATATAAGAATTGTAAAATTCCGACAAAATATGAAGAAAAAAATATTCAATTGAAAACTGGAGTTGTGTTTGGACATGAATACAATTTTGGGTTATTTTTTAATTTTTGTGAGAGATCTGAAGTGAAAATTTTTGAAAAATTACTTTTTGGAGTTTTAAAAATTTTCAAAAAAAATCTGAAATTCATTTTCAAGTGAAAATTAAAATTTTTATATCCAAATATTGATTTTGAAAAAACATGAAAAGATTTCGGAAAAAAAAAAGAGAAATTACTTTTATATCCAAACGGGCCCTTAGACGTGTTAAATGGGTTGAATCAATAAATAAATGGGTCATAATCAACCCAAAACTTATTGCTTCAAGATAAAGCAGATTAATTTGAGCTAAACAATATAGGTCATAACTCAGTCTATCCAACTTAAATCATTTACATCTATTATTTTATGATTTTTGTAAACCAAATCAAGCTAATAAAAGTACTTTTCATTTATTATCATAACTATATCTAACCAACCAAACCTAAAAAAAACAATATATTTATATGTTTTAACAATTTTTTTTATCCGTCAATTGGGGTTATATAATTATAACAACTACACATTAGTCCCAAACAATTCGTCTCCAAATCGATCCAACCTATTCTACGTGTAACGCGGTCCGTCCAAACATGAACGAATTAGGCAAATTATATTTTCACGTACTAAATTTGACACCGTTAAACTAAAAAGAGAGAAGTAAAATACCTTTGGAATAGGACAGGAACAATGCCACCTCTGTAAATGCCAATGTTTTCCCAAGCAGGTTGAGCCATGTCAAAATGTGGTCGAGGAGGATTGCACCATCCACCATTGTTGCTAGGAAGTGCATAATTTGGTGGACAAAAATTTGTGGCTGTTATTGTAACATATGTTCCTTTTCTGCACCATTTTGGATCTTGATTGTAATCACACATGATCTTGTAACATTGACCACATGATCCTCCATCGTTGAACAATGCAGTACTCAATGCAGCAGTGTTTGTACCATACCCTGTTGAATATAAATTTCCATATCCACAAGCACCCCCTGTCCCACACAAAGAAACAAAAACTCGATCAGACCTCTTTATAACATCTATTCTATATAATAATACTTTACTATAACACTCAAGAGGGGTTGCTCTGATGGTAAGCAATCCCCACTTCCAACCGAGAGGTTGTGAGTTCGAGTCTCCCCAAGAGCAAGGTGGGAAGTTCTTGGAGGGAAGGATGCCGGGGGTCTATTTGGAAACAGCCTCTCTACCCCAGGGTAGGGGTAAGGTCTGCGTACACACTACCCTCCCCAGACCCCACTAAGTGGGATTATACTGGGTTGTTGTTGTTGTTGTATAACACTCAAGTTTCTTTAGAGCTAATTTTTCATGTTATTACCAGCATTTTACAAAAGCAGCCATTTTTTTTTTGAATAAAACAAGGTTGTTATAGGTGGCGAAACTAGATATTTCTCCAAGGGTTTTCAAATTTAAAAGGAGTGAAAAAATTTCTAACAAAACATATTCAATATGTATTATATACCTCTAAAACATACTAATATTTTACCTATATCGTATATAATATAATTTTTCTACGAAAGGTGATTATAGCCATATAGCTTCGCCACAAACTGTCATAGAAAAATTTGACTACATATCATTTCTTTATTATCAAGATTCAGCTCATCTTTGCTTTTCCCTTATTCCATATTATATGGGGCTCTTATCACATACCAAAAATATGTTTTGAACTTGTAATTTTAAATATATTATGATATTTCTATAATTATACGAGCATGTCATTACGAATAAAATACTATTTCAAGTTAAAAGACTTTTAAATATAATTTTTTTTATAACAGACTGAAAATGAAAAAGTGTTGTATAAAATAAAACAGAAAATATATATCCTACTTAAAAAAATTGTGCTTACCCATTGTGCCAGAAGCATCAGATCCACCATAAAAAGTGGCATGAGCACTCTGCCATCCAGAAGCAGAGAAACCATTTGCATTGAGAAAAAGGTTACAAAATCCAAATATGAAACACAATGCTAAAATGCCAATGTTGGCCATTTTCATTTGTTAAAGTAAAGCAGCAGAAGAAAGAAGAAGAAGAAGAAATATTGAGAGATTTTTGTTGAGAAAGAAAGATTGAGGAACTGGAATTGGGATCACTTGTGTACAAATTATGGCTTAGCCAAGAAAAGTAGCTGCTACTTATATAGGGGGTTTTGGCTATTTAATACAACTACCTCACATGTGATTACTGCAATAAGGTGAGAAGAAAAAAAAGGACACCATTTATTTTAATGTTGTAAAGGATAATTAGACAAGAGGAGTTGTCTGATGGTAAGTAACCTCCACTTTCAACGAAAAGGTTGTGAATTCGAGTCTTTCAAGAGCAAGGTGGGGAAGTTCTTGGAGAGAAGGATGACGGGGGGTCTATTAGGAAACAGCCTCTCTACCCCATGGTAGGGGTAAGATTTGCGTACACACTACGTTCTCTAGACCCACTAAGTGGACTTATACTGAGTTGTTGTTGTAAGGGATTATTATACTTTTAATCCCTCAATAATAGCCTGCGTACACACTAGAGTTATTGTTGTAAGGGATTATTACACTTTTAATCCCTCAATAACCGATAAATTTTGGTTTTGGTCCTTATGATATTTCACTATGCATATTAATATTGGATTAATTATATTTAGTACTTTATTAATTTCAAATATGGAGTAGCAGTATTAATCTAATATAATACCTGGTAATAAAATGATTAAATCGTTAATAATTAGTTAAATGTGTAAAGATACACATGCAAGCGAATCAATCAAAATTACACATTTTTAATTAATTGAATGTTAAGTATACTATGCAAAATATTATAAGAATTAAAATTAAAATTCATCTATATATCAGGGACTTATAATGAAATTTCCCAAAATTTAATTTCTCTGCAGAAATCTGAAAAATGTCTGGACCTTATTCAATTATTCCCATGTTCAGTAGTATATGAAACCTATGTTCTGGTCTGGGCCACATGGTTTTCCCAGCAGAGAATCAGTATAGATCAAAATCCCAATCTCAATTTTCTCATATTTTTCCAATGTATTTTCTTGTTTGTTTATGCGACAAATAACTAATTTATTAAATGTTCTTCATATATAGGATATATTACAATATTTCACGTCAATTTTATCTGAT